>JAOVYU010000037.1:10987564-10999611 GCA_025674565.1 Synodontis membranacea | reverse complement strand
TACACACACACACAACCAGAACCCACATATATTTTTTTTTCCTTTAAATTAAAAAAAAAAAAATCATCAAGCATTAGTGACCCTTAATGATCCGTGAAACATCCAGGAGATAATCTAAACGCTGATATGTTTGAGGCAGCGTATCCATAGCAACGCTTTCAGTGGCAGCTTTGATTCTTGCAGTCAGAAAATCAGCGTCTGCAATCTTTCTGTAAATTTCTTAAAAAATCTTTCACCATACTCTGCTTTCCCCTGCGGATTCGTAATGACAGGGACAAATAAAGATCTTCAAAAATGAAAAGATTGGAAAAATTGTCAAGAGGTGGTATTTAGGCAATGTACAGTAATGTGCTTCTCTGTGAAACGGGGACGATGCCAGTAGATCCTGACTCTACTGTCGATTCCTCCCGGTTGATTTCCTTTGTGTTAAGTCGCAAAGATCATTTTCAGACACGGTGTGAAATTGCACGTGCTGTAAAAGAAAAAGAAAAAAAACTCACTTATGAAGAGTCTAGCTGCATGTGAAAGGTGTAAAACTGATCACGTGAGGTGTCTGGAAACCAATTGCGAATCAATAACAATAGCCTGTGTTCGAGGACTGAGTGGTAAATAGAGGAAGGGAGGGGGGGGGGAGAATGCTACTCTAGGTGATCCCCAGATATGTGCTGACCTAGTTCCACCACTACTGTTTCTGTTTCACTGTGCGCTGTCAGGGCAGAACGCGGGAAAGTGCACCCTTCACTTAACCCTCGCATACAGTAGTGTTCATGTGTAGGGAAGTTAGTATCAGGTGAAAGATCTGCGATCCATTCATAAGAGAGGCGCTGTTATCTCCACATTCAGTAAGCCGTTTATGGAAAAGCAACATCGGCATGGTGTAGGCGGCGTGGGGCTGTTTGGCTGTAACTTTTGTGTCGGAAAGTGGAATGAACTAAAAAAAAAAAAAAAAAGGCAACTTCAGAAGGGACCTTCGCAAAAATCTGGAACTTCTATGAAATATGAAAATGCTTTGTGCTACGTGAGTAACAAAACAAAATAAAAACAAAAAAAAATCAGTTGGCATGAAGATGAAAAATTTACGGGATGTAAAAAAAAAAAAAAAAAAAAAAAAAAGTACCACTAGTCTGGGGAACCTTTAAAGGTGCTATCCAGGAAATAACTGAAAAAGTTTCCAAGGAGACTGTCATTAGAATGTTTTTTCCCTCCTAGTGTATTTACTTAGACATGTTTGTGTGTTCATGTGTGTTCAATTTTATTTATTTTTTTATATATTTATTTATTTATTTATTTATTTATTTATGTGTTTATTTATTTGTTTGTTTAGTCTTTTCTTACTTATTTATTTTATCTTTTTTTTTGTTTCTGTTAGCCTTTTGTTTTTCTGTTTGTTTCTTTGCTTGCTTATTTGTTTGTTTGTTTGTTTGTTGATTGATTGATTCCATGCTTATTTATTTATTTGTTCATATATATTTGTTTATTCATTCATTTATATACTTATTTATTTATAATATGTCTGTTTGATTTTTGTCTCTGTTTGCCTTGGGCGTGCCTGTTTGTTTCTTTGCTTGCTTCCTTGTTTGTTTGTTTGCTTGTTGAATGGTTCCACGCTTATTGACCTGTATTAATTATTTGCCGTTCTTAGTTGTCTTGTTTTTCTTTTCCTCTCCTTTCTTGTTTTAAAATAACAGAAACAACAAAAATCTTGTGTGCACAAAGTGTAAAGAAGACCCAAATCAGCCCAGCAACCAGAGTGTGCTGACTCTTGACCAGGTACGTACTGGATCACTTTCATTCGATTCGTTTCATTTGACTCACTGATTCACTGGTTCACTCAGTCATTCTCCGGTAGCCGTTTTTATCTCGACCGTTACACCTCTTAATTATGGGCCGTTGTTGAGAAGTCATACTTTGCTGGCAATTTTATTTATTTATTTTTTTTTCCCGGTCGCTGACAGCAAGACTAGCGAAATATAGCCCGCGTATTCGCGCGCGTCCATGCGAGAGCAGATCTCGGGCCGAAATCCATCTCAGTCGAATGCAGTTGAAACAGGAAATAGTTGTGCATTTGCACCCTGGTCGTTTTGGTGGCGTTTTATTACTGGCTGCAGACCGTCAGACACCACGACAGTGGGAAGAGACCACCACAGGACCACCACCGACATATTATTTGGATCATTCTCAGCACAGCAGTGACTCTAACATGATAGTGACATCTTGAGTGGCCCCTGGTACGAGTGCATTGCCGGGATTTCGAAAACACCTCGGTGTCACTGCTGGGTTGAGAAACATTATACAATTAACGCATACTGACTTCTAGCCTCTGTGTAGGATAGGTGTACATAGTAACTGAATATAATACACTCCTACCAGCATCGTATTGTACACACTACCGAGTCAGCACCACTGGCTGCTAATCCACTACCCAGATAATATCTGTGGTTCTTTCTGTTGCTTCAGGGGTGCTGACAGAGGTGCAAAGTGCCAGATGTGCATAGTGACAGGCAGTAAAAGTGTAACTGTGTAGTAGGTCGTACTTAATAAATTGCTCGCTTGATGTATAGTGAGTGCAAAGATACAGATTACAACACTAATAGAGGAAGGAAAGGAAATTCTGAGTGGGAAGAAGGTGGAAGAGCAAGTTAAAAAAAAAAAAAAAAAAGTGCACTGAAGCTTTTATCAAAAGATTTTCTCACGATAATTGTCCCGGTCTAAGAATATCGTAAGTCTAACATCTTGTCGTCCACCACACACACACACACTCATTATAATCTGCTTTCCGGTAAATCTTCTCCCACCATTCTATCACCGTAAATCATGTGACTTTCAGTCCTTCGGTTTAATCTGCATCCTTTTCCTCCCTGAACCTTTTAGAGAAGTCATTCCAAATAGACCTAATTTAGGACTATTGTAACATTTTGTCTTTTTTTTTTTTTTTTTTTGTGCGTTTGTTTTCCTTTTGTTTTTGTTTTTTTTTTGAGCGACTCTACGGTGAGTCAGAGTGAATATTGTCAGTGGAGGTGGCTGGGCGGAAAAGTGTTCACTTTCTTTTTTTTTTTTCTTTTTTTTTTAAACGGCACCTACGCGCTTCATTTAAATGCGGCTTGTCTGAGCAGGAGCCGGAGTAACTATTACTAATAAATTCATGATAGCGGTGCACAAGTATGTCTTTGTGATATGAGCGTAATTAACGATATTCATTCGTCAAAATAAACAAACTGAAACAAAAAGAGAAGGTTGCGAGTTTCTTTCATGATCTGATTTGTAAATCGTGGGGTCGTGACCCCTAGTCTGGGAACCCCTGCCCTACGTCATGATAACCTGCTCTTTCATGTTCTTCCTTTCTGTTCTGTTCTTCCTTTTACGGATGTTTGCATCCGTCCTCTGTCGTGGGTTTTGAGTACGGCAGCTGTGCAATGTGATTTTAGGTCAAGTATGTTGGGGTACATTCCAGTTAAAATAAAACAGCACGTGTCAGAGGCAGGTACACTCACAGACAGACCAGTTTTGATTTACAGAAAAATTGTCGTGAGTCAAAGAAGTGTTTCTGGAAAATTCTCATAATCACCCCCCTTCCTCCTCCCCCCCCTCCTTTTTTTTGTGACCGCAGTTCTTCAACGACGCAGCGATCAATAAAGAGATTCTAGGGCTGAGAGTGCACTGCACTAACCACGGCTGTATGTGGAAGAGCACCCTGAAGGACTTTGAGGTACTTTCCTGCGTGTGCATTAAAAAAAACCACATTCATGACACACAGCCTAGGGTGAATAATGCTGAAAGGCGGGCTGTAGGTTAAAGACATAATCAGGGTCACTTCGTTACGATAAAACACCACGCACTGTAGAAATGACCTTTCTGCAGGGATCACGCAGATGCCATGAAGGTAAAAATGAAAGTTTTCTACAGTTCTAGGTTCCGGAGTGTGCTTCATCTGGACTATACCCGAATAGCAGGCTGATCAACAGGGTGCTGTTTAAATTTCTATAACAGAAGCGCTACGGTATGATCTATGGCGAAAAAAGAAAAGGGTTAAAAACGTGTTACTTGTGAACAAAAAGAAATGTACCTGTACGTTAACGTGATGAATGTTGAACACGTATGGAAGGAGTCTCCAGTTTCAGCGCTTTGTACTGTAACAGTCAGTAAATACAATAAGTTCCTTAAATCACTGGGAAAATCTTCAGGACAGGGGGACTGTTATATGCTGATTTATTAAAGAAGACATGCACGTTACAGGAAAGTGACATCTGTTTATAGCCCCTAACTTGATTTATGGCCATTTCCTAACTTTAAATGTAACTCTAAACGGATAGAAATGTATGTCCTTGGACGCTGTTGTATAAGAGAATACTTTGGGGTGAGCTCTTAAATGAAAATAACTCCGATCAGACTACCTCATTGTTGATTGTTTTCCTATACCAGTACACCCCCATGGGTACTTTTATTCCTTATAGAAATCACAGGCCTGATTTTAACCTTACACACAGTTTCAATAATGTTTTGTATTTTCGAAATGTTGCAGCCTGGTACTCTCACGGCCAGTTCGTGTTTATACTGTGTGCGCGCTTCGTTGAGGCTACCGTGCCGGATAAATCCCCTTAATGGAGGCCGCGGTGGCCGTGATGCTAGCAGTTGGCCACTTTAATCTAATCTTAGCACTGGACATGAAGCATATTGGCAGATGACAGGTGTAATCAAATCATTTCAGGCTTGCCAGATCTTCCTGGTCGCCCGATCTAACTAAAAACGGACTAATAAAGCAGACGTGGAGCTGTGTTAATAGGAAGTGACAAACGCACGCGCAGGAGAGAAACGGAAATCTCCGTATTTAAACGTTTCAAAGAGTCTCCACACATTACCGCAGAACGCTCTTCAGAGCTGAAATGGCACAATGAAGATACTTTCGCAGAAGCGGCTTGACATTTATTGAGCTTAAATGTTGCTCTGCCCCATGCTAGAAAAAAAAAACAACAACAACAACAGCTGTTTATCTACATAGAAAATGCTGCAAAATTCCCTTTAGAAAAACTGTATGAGCCTTGTTTATGTCCTGTTTTATGGCGGTTGACATTTTGTTGCTGCTGTGAATAAAAAGGGGGTTTTGACTGCATTGTAGTTGGGGCTGGCTCTCATAATTCAAACATTCAATTCTACTCTCAGGATTACTAGTTTATGATTCTCTAAATAATTCCTTTATTGTGTCTGTGGTGTATTTTGTAACAAGTTATGTGAGTTCTTCTTGACAGTTTCCTGGCAAATCGGGCCTGTAAGTTCATGCTTTAAGCCCCAAAACGGACAGTGAGCTGATCAGTTCATCACAAAAGGCCAGATTTAGGGCCAGATTTCCTAACTGCGGCAAATTAGGGCGAGGCCACAATCTTATACAAAAAAAAAAAGTGCCCATGGAGCTGTCCGGTTCTGCGAGTGCTCTACTAACAATGCGCAAATGAAAGTTGCGGTCATTGATTTTATTCCAATACGCTTTTTGTCAAATTAAGCAAATATCTGTTCACGGTCCACTAGCTGTTCGATTTTGTGTGCATGCTGAAGAAGAAAAAAAAAATGCTGAGCTCATACAGTAAGACTGCCCTGGCTCTGTAAACGGGGGAAACAAAGAACGTGGTTCAGACCAAGCCACACAACACTATTCCAACCAATCAGCGACAGGGGTTCGTATTCCAGCCAATCACAGGATGGGGAAGGGGAAGGGGAGAGATGGGGATGCCATTGTTTTGGGAGCGGAGCTTCTGAAAGAGAACTGAAGGGAGGTGTGAATATGTTAAGTTTAAATAGCAACAAACTTTCTCCAGAATTGATGACTGCACCTTTAATGCACACAGATGCAGTCAGTTCATTTTAATATCGACCAACGCAATCTATCAAGAGAAGAGCAAATTAACATTGGGTCACTAACAGATGGCACGAATGACACAAACACGGAGATAAAAAGCGGTTTAATGTTTAAAATGTTCATGTTTATACCTCCACATTTGGTTCATAAATGGTTAGGGTTAGGGTGAAGGATTAGGGTTAGGGTGAAGGGTTAGGTTTAGGGTTAGTGTGAATTAGGGTTAGGTTTAAGGTGACATGCCATTACATGCCTAAAGGTTACACTAAAGTGAAATAAATTCTATAATGGTTATAACTTCATGGTTTTAATTCCTTTATATTTTTTATACAAAAAATATATATTTTTAAATTAAAATATATATATATATATAAAATAGTGCTTATATCTAATCTAATCTAATCTAATCTAATTCTATTCTATATTTATAAATACTGTATTTTATTTATTTGACTTGCACTCAGTGAGCGGAGCCACTGGGTAATCACCTACAGTAGTATATTTATATTATTCACATTTAATTAAATACGACTGACAATTTTTTTAATCACAGTCACACTTATCCCCTGCAATTCCATCATAACCCGCTAGAGGTTCATAAACCCCCGTTTGGAAAACCCTGACCCAGGCTCAGAGGGCTTCTTGCTACTGTTGTTGTTGTTTTTTTGTTTGTTTGGTTTTTTTTTTTCAGTCCTCATTGCTTATGCATTCATGAAAATTTCCCTGACAAGGTGCAAAATACAGAGTGGGAGTTATTGCAGTGAAGCTGCTAATATGATTTATTAAGGTTTATAGTAATGACTGACCCTGTATTTGCACGTTCTGAAAATAGTGGCTGCTCAGAAGAGGCAATGACATCCACAGAGTACATACTCTCAGAACGAAAGAGTTGTTTGGATGCATATTGATTCAGTTTCGATGACAAGGAGGCCGTTTTGCAACCATTTTATATGCCAAGTAATATTGTTTTAAAGTAATGATTCAAATCAAAAGACGTCGTACTGTCCCTGCATTGCCAGAATTGTTGGCCACGTTTTACTTTGTTCAATATACTGTAGCTTTACTGGAATGGTAGTCAGCATGTGCTGTCTATGAGATCACAACTATATGAAGTTCCAAATGACTAAAATCTTTTCAGTAAAAAAAAAAAAATTATTGTTTATTAACACTTTATTTAATAGTTTACCGGATAATTCATAGTAGTTACTGAATAATAGCATTTAAGATGAATAGCTGACTATGATGGTTATTGTGTAGGCATATAACAATATATTGTGCATAGAAAAATCACCGTACAAATTTATGACCTGGTGGAAATAATTCCAATTCCAAATTGATGGAAATAAAAAATGAACTATGCTTAATTTCTTAGTTTTTCTCAGCTAAAATCGGGTGGTTTAGATAGCAGAGGACGCACTAATCTACAGTAATGTACAATATTGAAATTATGTCCAAAGCAGGAATACACATTATGTAAAATGGGAAAGAGCTTTTGTGCGACTGATTTTCGAAACAGGTTCAAGAAGAAATCCGACTGCCAAAATCTAAATACAAGTGTAGCAAACGGAGGTAGTTGCTTTATCTTTAAGCTGACTACATCCTTCATAAAAGCTTGTTTTTAATCAAATGAAATAATTTATTTGAAAAATAAACATTTTAGTTAATAGGCTTTTAGACTTTACTCCAACCTTTACAAATGTTTAGAGCTAACTAAATGTTGGTTATTAGGTAGCTGAAACAAAAAAAAATATTTTTTAATTGAACAAAAGGAATATATAAGTTCATAAAGAACAGGAAAATTAATGTTGCAATTTTTTGTAATACATTTTCTTTCTTTAAAAAAAAACTTTCTTTTCTTTAAAAAAAAAAAATCTACTCGTGAACCCAATATCATGAACTCAATTGAGTTATGAATTGGGTGATTTATTACAAACTTTAAGGATTTTTTTTTTGAGTGAAATGGATGAAGGACCTTGCTGTTATAGGAAAATAATCAATGTGTGATTCCAGTTTAAATAGTTATTTAATTAGTAGTGAGTTGTCCCAGCCTTTAGATAAGATTAGATTAGATAGATTACAGTGATGGGTATTAGGTCTCATTTTTGCTGTCAGATATTTGCAAAGAGTGACATGTTTGTCAGTGTGCTGGTATAATCAATCAAATTACTGTTGTATAAAACACATGTTCGAATTTTACCAAAATAATTTACCAGTACAGTGCTACAAGGTTCCTCTGTAGTTTGGAGTTTATGCCACACACAAATCCTGTTTATACCCAGAATTTTCTGAACCTCGAACGCAAGTATTACTGATTCACTGTGTAGTAGATGTAGGCTTGTGCGATATTTTTCATATATTTCCCCGAATTTCCATGTTTAAATATTGCGATGAACAATTTATCTGTTCAGAATGGATTTGTTCAGAACTGACCTAAAAAGAGACAAATAAACGAGCGTTTCTAACATTTCAGGTTTCAGGTTTAAGGAGCGTATGGTAGGATGTAATAATATTTATAGGATTAGGATTCAGGACCTGCTTGCTGGCAGCGGTGACAGCGAAAACTCGGCTGGATGATGGATTTTTAGGTGATTCCAAAGAAATTTGCACGAACGAGTAAGAACAAAATCCCTGTAGCATTACATAACAGTACATTTATTATATCTCTTTACAAATTGCTTCTCTAATTTCCACATGGCTGGGATTCTTCAACACTTTCAGTGCAAGGGGGAAAAAAATGAAAAGGATAAACAGCAGATTTAATCACTTTCTACTGGCCATTATCATTAACATATTTGTTAAGTGTTACATTTGGCACTTCAGTGCAGGCTTATTTAGTTTTCGTAGGACAAAAGTATTGCCTTTGAAATATTTTGAGCGCATTCCCAATAAATATGGTTAGGTGATTTTAAATATAATCTTGTCTAATGCTAGCTATGTCGAATATACGTTGATAGTTTTTTTTTTCTTCATATTAATGCACTCCAAACACTGTCCAGTATTATGAATTGTACTGTGTATGCGTAGATAGAAGCAACTCATATTACAATAAGTCAATTATGAAAAGTAAATGCAATCTAAAAACCTAAAACAAAAAATGTGAAGGAAAAAATATGAATTTGGATGTGCCTGGGTCTTTGCTGACTGAAAGACCCACACACTAGACATGGTTTTAGATTGTGTAAAATAGCCTGATGTGCCTATCTTCATTTGTATGCATGTTCTTAATAGATCGAGCTGGCAACCCCAGCAGCGCAAAAAAAGGTCGTAAAAATGGCCGTAATTAGCTCTTCCCATAACACATACCTTTAGGCCAAAATGAGAAAGGAGATTTGCACTTTTACATTTGGAACCAACCTGGAAATGACATCTGCAAAGTTTCTGATCTGATGTAATTGGCCACTGAGGGCCGTAGAGACACACTAACCTTTTAGCTAAGCTTTTTTATGGTCTGCTGGCCTACATTACTACTACAGGACACCACTGGAATGTGGTTTGGATATAAGAGCAGGATTTTGTGGTCACCTCGTTGCACAATCCAACCACTAGCACTTCTCCAAAGCAGCACAGCAGATTTTTAGCTTTTTTAAATCTCAATAAATCTGCCGGGTCAGAGACCAAAGATGGGTTGTGTCCTCTTTTTTTTTTTCTCCTTCTCGTGTTGCTTCTAAAGACTTTCCCAGTGTAAGTGGACAAGCTTTTCATTCTTCAGTCATCTCTCACCATCTTTTAGGTTTTAGATCTTATGTCTGAATTTGTTTTTTTCTTAGTGATGTCTGACCGAAAAGGTCCTTTTTGGGGTTTTGGTTTAGCTAAAAGTTTATTAAAATGTGATTATATTTATATATATAGATAGATAGATAGATAGATAGATAGACCTTTTTACTGGAAAGCATGTTTACTCATTTTTTGGAGACATGTCAACTATTTTAACAAACATTAATCTATGTGATGCCTGAAAACTTTAGCTGACTTCAAATACCACAAACATATTAGACATTATTAACTATCAAGACTGCAGTTGCAAAAAAAAAAAAAAAAAACAGACAGGGAGCCCTTTTGGAAAATGGAAACTTGAATTGTTGCCAGATGCTAAAAAAAAAACCACTATTCCTGAAATATCCTGATTGTAGCTTGTGAACATCTTCTAGGAGCATCAGAGTCAGTGTGAGTATGCTTTAATCCCCTGCAACGTTGGCTGTGGCTTGATGGTTTTGAGGAGGACTTTGGCCACGCACCTGGAGAAAGGCTGTCCCAATAATAAGAGCACGTGTCCTACATGTTCCTGCCCTCTGACCCCTTCAGAGCTCCAGGTAAGAACGTCCCGTCCATTTATACTGAATTGCATAAATAATTGCAAACACTGAGGAAAGTGCCCCATTGCTGAATCTGAAAATTGGAATTTGTGTGAAAATAAATGTTTTGTGTGATTTAGTTACATTTTAAAATGATGAGGGCTGTGTTTGCCAAAAGCAGGAGCTACTGATCAGAAGGTCAGGAGTTCAATCCCCAGCAACACCGAGCTGCAAGGTCACTGACCTGTTCTGCCTCAGGAACACTGTATCATGACCCTGCGCTCTGACCCCAGCTAACTATCCAGCTGGGATATGCAACAACAACAACAACAAAAAAGAACTGTGCTGTACTCTACATGTACATGTACAGTACCAGTCAAAAATTTGGACACGCCTTCTAATTGAGTGGGGTTTTTTTTAATGGTATTTTATAAACTAAAAAGTAATGATGGACTGTCGTTTCTCTTTAATTAGTCGAGCAGTTCTTGACATAATATGGATTACTACAGTTGTATAGTAGGTTTATTTACTGCATACCAACACTACCTCAACACGACATGACTTATGCTCTCAAATGCAGTAAGAAGGCAAGAAATTCCACTAACAAGAAATAGGCAAGAAATTCCATTCACATTTGACAAGAAACACCTGTTAGTCGAAAAGCTTTCCAGGAGACGACCTCACGAAGGTGGTTAAGATAATGCCACTATTGTGCAAAGCTATCATCAAGATAAATGCTGGCTACTTTGAAGGATCTAAAATATGGAATTTAAAAAAAAAAAGAAAAAAAAAAAGTTTGTTTACCACATAACTCCATATATGTTGCTATTTCACAGTTTTGAAGTCTTCCGTATTTGTTCGCTAATTTGGAAAATAGTCAAAGTAAAGAAAAACCTATGAATGAGTAGGGGTGTCCAAACTTTTGACTCCTACTGTAAATCTGTCGATAAAGGATTTCTTCTTATTCTAATTCCAAACCTCAATTTGTAAAGTTTTAATCCAGCTCCTCGCTTCACAAATCCTAATTTTGAACTTGGACATTCTACCGGTGCTGTAGTTTGCCTTACCATGGGTGCATTATTTATACTGTATGTCATGCTGTGTAGAATCCTCCTAGAATGTCTTGTACGCCGTATACTGCAGGAGATCAGGAAGAGGCAGCATGTATTTTCTATGAAGCCAGGTCATGAAGCGGGGGCCAAAGAACAGATGGTCAGCATAGCGAAATCGAATAATCCAAGGTCAGAATAAAGGCAAATTCTAAACCAAAGAACATGATGAGTAGAGCAGGGCAAACGGAGAAAAGGAAATTAGACACGGAAATAAAGGAAGTCTTGAAACGACACAGCAAAAAGCGTGCTCTTTGACCTAAAAAAAAAAATACAAAAAACTGACACCCCCTATTCCATAGAACATACCTGATGCACGTCATTGTAGACATCAAGTTGCCTTAAATGTACTGAGGGCTTACGCCTTTTGAGGAGGATGTGGTTGAATTACACCCTTTTTAATCTGGAATCGTTACATGTGCAAAAGTGCCTTCGTTTCAGAAAGTCTACAGAAAGAGCACATCGAACACATGATCTGTGGATTTCCTTTGCAAAACCAACATATCGTATGATAAACAACTTATTCCATGAAACATATCGAAAGTTAATATACATTTTTGCGGACTTGTATTACAAATATAATACATATATGAAATATAGCCTACAGTATAAGCCTTCAGTAGTAGACAGGTCGGCTTGTTATCCTGTTTATATAGATTTATCCTGGGTTCAATTTGCTCAAGGTTACTGGATGTTAATACGCCAGATCTCTCCTTCTCTCTCTCTCACTCACTCACTCATTCTCTCTCTCTCTCTCTCTCTCTCTCTCTCTCTCTCTCTCTCTCTCTCTCTCTCTCTCTC
>JAOVYU010000037.1:10969876-10983956 GCA_025674565.1 Synodontis membranacea | reverse complement strand
AACTTTAAAAACAAGCAATAAAATCTTAAAATCAGTCCTGAAATGAACAGGATGTATAAGACACTAAGGATCGATTGTATGAAGGCAAAGGGCCAAGAGTACCATTAGGGCCATCCAAAAGGTCAGCTCCTCCAAACATAACGATCTCAGTCTTATTTTCATTAAGAATGAGAAAGTTCAAATCCAGCCAGCCTTTTAATGTCTTTTAAGCAGTCTAACAAGGACTGCTTTAAATCTTTGCATTTGACGTTTTGGGCAGGCATATATATGTATGTCATCAGCAAAATAATGAAAAAGAATTGCATGTTTCTTCACAATGGTCCCCAAGCCCAGCATGTACAATAAAAAGAGAATGGAGTCCAAAATAGAGCCTTGAGGGACCCCACAAGCAAGCAGGGCTGCAGCTGAAGAATGTTCGCCCATAAGTGAACTGAGAAACTTCTCACATGGATCTGATTCAGACCATTTGAGGACAGTACCTTTGATGTCACGTTCAAGACGTGATATGAGGATGTGTCACTACCGATGTGCTGATGTTCATGCAAGGCAAAAGAGTGGTGGTGTATTTTTTTTCCCCCCACATTTTTGTGGAACATTTTTTTTTAAACTCATGAACATTAGGTCCATTTAAGCCTATTTCCTCTTACAGAAGCACGTGTGTTACAGTGACAAGAAGGCTGTGAAAGCAGAGAAACGTCAGAAGGTAACATTACAGAAAACAAAAGACTTTCTAAGATAAATAAATAACAAAACATTAATCTTGTACTTTGAGTGATAACATTATATGATACATCAGGAAAAGGCTTGGACAGAAGGTTAAACCTGTAATTTTCTATGCTTTGTGGTATACTGAACATTTGTATCTTTTTTAAGGAAAATAAGCAAGCAAATTCCAAAAGGAAAGAGACGTGTCTCTTCTCTGAAGTTGGATGCACATTTAAGGTAACCCTTTGGAATAAATTTGTCTAAAGCGTCTTTACCAGCGTGATAGATATTGAGATTAAGTATTAAAAATGCAATTTCGACTATTTATTTTTGTTTATTTAAAGGCGCCGTAAATAAAAAGTATTTGAAGATTAAGGGGACCTGTAATAACTCCCATAATAATAATATCCATGCAATTGATCTGGATAATTTGCTTTATTTCCAGAATCTTGTTTATGTTTTGTTTCTAGCCCAGAAATTAGCCCCACCCTCAGCCAGGGCAAAGCTTCTTAGCTTTGCCACTTTTCCATAAAAGCCAATCACAAGGCACAAATCCAGCAAAGTGGATTAAGTGGATTGAGAGGGAAGAAGAAGACATGTCACAGTTTTTATTACAGTTTCAATTCTGCTTTTAGTCAGCAGTGTACTTTAGAAATGATTATTTGCCCCTGCAGTTGGAAAAAATAAAGTGTTCAGTGTTAAATCATTGATGATATTGATTAAGACAACGGCGTTAATGACTAATAACACTGACTGCCCTTCTTGTTCTTTCAGGGAAATGCAGAGAAAGTGCGAGAACATGAAAACTACAGTTCTGCAGTCCACCTCCAGCTCCTCCTAGAGGCCCTCAGAGGCATTCAGGCCTCTGTTCCTTCCCCACCTGAGAGGAGCGTGCACTTCCCAGGCCTGGACCTGCTCCTCCACGGCCAGAGCTCGCCTTCCGTTTGTGCTCAGTCGGCTACTGAGTTAGAGACTGACGGAGGGGATGGCGGAGTGAACGACATGGCACTCAGCCTTCACGATGACCAGGCTGAGCTGGAAGTGGGTCAGCAGCTTCACGCCCTTCAGCAGAGGCTGCAGATCATGGAGAACATCATCACAGCACTCAACCGTGAGGTGGAGAAAACCCAGCTCACCGTGGCAGCCTTGGACAAAGATTCCCACAACAGCATGCAGCTGTTGCAGCATTTGGACAGCGTGGTATGTCACTGAGGATGATCACTGATATTATTTAATTTAAAATGGTTTAACACTAGCTACAGTTTGGAGCTGTGAGAAATTGGATGATTTAGTAATCCTCTCATGGGATATTCAGAGGTCAGTTGCAGTGCAGCGGTTAAATTGTTTGCTTGGTCATGGATTAACGGATTGATCTTGGCCATCGATATGATGTAATCTTTCTAAAAAAAAAAAAAAAAAGTGTAACATAAACCAAATAACAATTTTAGATCTACTTATCACAATCTAACATATATTCCATATTGTATATTATCATACCCCCCTGACACTTCTGCTGGCTGCTTTTTGGCTTCACCAATTTACTTTATTTTTTATTTTTAATAAAAAATAATGTATTACAACATAATGTGGAACACCATTAAAAGATTTGTAGCTTGTCGTCCATTAAGGAAGTCCATTAAGGATGTCATAACCCTTTAACCGTTACGTTTCATATTAAAAAAAAATTATCTGTGTTCCTCAAGCACAGTTAACCAGTAAACCATAATTAATCATTACCATCATAAGTATGGCAGCATGGTCGTGCATTAGTTAGCACTATGACCTCACAGTGAGCAGGTTCTGGGTTTGAGCTGGGGCATTCCTTTGTGGAGTTTTCATGTTCCTCCTTTGGGTGCTCTGGTTTTCGCCCACAGTCCAGAGACATGCAGGTTAGGTCAACAGGCTACTCTAAATTGCCCGTAGGTGTGAATAAGAGTGTGAATAGCTGTTGTTCATCTCTGTGTTAGCCCCTCAATAGGCTGTTGGTGTACCATGCCTCTCGTCCGAGGTCAGCTGGGAAATGGCTCCAGCACACCCGCGACATGCAATGGATAAGCGATATAGAAAAGGAAAGAACGAATGAACTAATCAGTATGATTGATGAACACATCAGTACAGTTTTAAATAGCGAACTGTCTGCCTGTTGCTCTCGTGTCAGTCCATTCCATAATCAGGGTGAATCAGGAGTTTGAAATGCACTGAGAACACATGCACATATTACACAAGTATTACAGTAACAAATTCCTTATTGGCTGCTTATTGAAATCTGCATGAAATATTTTGTCTGATGATTTTTTTTCTAGATCACTAAATCTGACCATGTTTAGATTTAATAAAGTATATGAGCAGCACACTTACGGATACCGAATGTTGTTTTCAGGCAAAACAGCATAGTTGGTTTTTCAAGGAAAATCATAAGATAGCAAGTTAATAAGTTAAGTAATAATTGTTACTTTTCACAGAAAAACATGACATTGACTTTATTTTATTTATTTTATGACTTTATTTTAATTTAACCATTTACTTTATTTTATTTTAACCATTTACTCTTTAATACTTGAGTACATTTAAAATAGGGGTTTTTTTTGTTGCCCTTTTCAAGTACAGTGATATTCCAAAAAAATTTTGGCTGGATTTTGAACTGAGTAAGATTTTGGGAATTTATCTGTACTTTCAATTAAAGGGGCCGGCTCACCCTTCCCAGAATCCTCCATGGTAAAAATAGCTAGTTGCCCTTTTCGAGTACAGCGATATTCCAAAAAAATAATAATAATAATAATCCGGTGACATCCTCGGCCATGTAACATGAAATTGAGGATATTTTTGTGAAACAAAAACAATGCATTGGATTCTGGGAAGTGTGAGCCAGCCGATTTAACTTCGAAGTACGTTTTTGAATCCCTTTATATAGTTCTATTTTCCCTTCAGAGACATATTTAAAATCACGGCCTGTACATTTTCCAAAGTACAGTTATCTTGCTTGGTAGACTAAGTAACCATGTTGAGGCAAAACACCACATTAATGCCTGTTCTATTAAGGAAATAAAAAAAAATAAGGAGTTTATATTCTGCCTGCTATTTATTCATTAGGCAAGATTTGGCTGTATTTTATTTTAACATGTTCCAGGTAGAAAAACCTCAAAATTAGCAACACTCACCAGCGCAAATGGCCAGTAATTTTTTTTTCCCAGTAAGCACGGCCACCAGTTCCAGGAATTAAATTTATGTTTGTTTAACTATGAAGCATATCCACAAATTGACTCCTTTGCAAATCGTTTGCACTGGTAATTCTAATGAGGTTAACAAAAGCGGCTCTAGCACCTGTGTGCAATCATCCGCGCATGCTGTTTCAATCTCAATCAATAATGTAAATAGTCATTTGAACTGTCTAAATCCATTTTTCTGTTAGGCAAACAAGTTCATTATTTTAATTTCATTTGTGTTCAGCAAATAAGGTGCACTTGTGCCTTACTGAGAATTACTGAGATGGCGAATTAGAAAGGAAGTCACTGTAAAACATGCTATTAAAAATATATATATTTTTTCAGTGCAAATTTTGACATGATACATGTTTACACTGACATGTTTACGATGCCATAGACATACTGTAAATGGAAAGTCTCTTTATTTGGGACAGTTGTGTAACGTGTATCTGTAACGTGACGTGAGTTTGTGAGTCTCGTTCATGAGCACGGAGCAGTCAGATGATAAAGACCGGTTTGTTGTCAGTCCAGAGTGGTGTAGCTTTGCAGGATTACATCCCCACACTCATGATTCTCATTGACAGGGCTGAGACTCAGTGATAAGATCACGCCACAGTGGAATAGTTAAGGCTTTGTACTACATGTGGTGAATGTGTTCATTCCGGGAGATCGGAGAAAACTCATTGCTTTACAATGCCCATACTATAAAAAGAATAAAAAAAGATCTCTGTGGACTGGTATACTGTCTTAAGGCTGTGGTTTCAGCACCTAGATTAGGATACAGAAACGTTCCATTTGACAGTGAAGGCTTGTCTGCTGTGGGGTTTTTAGGTTGCGGACCAGCAGCAGAGAATGATGAGGAAGGACGTGCACATCGCTTCCCTGCAGCAGACCATCAGCGCGCAGCAGGACGTGTCCTACGACGGCACGTTCCTCTGGAAGATCTGTGATGTCAGTCAGAAGCTAAGAGAGGCAGCCACAGGGCAAAGGAGCAGCCAGTACTCACCAGGTAAATAAATATACACACACACACACACACACACACACACACAACCTGCTGCACAGGATGGATCTGCATGCAATGAGTGCCAAAAGGAGTGAGAGTTTTATTCTTTCACACGTGGAAAAACTCCAAAAGTATCACTTTCCGTCCAAGACGCTCACACACCACACAATCTTTCCCATTTGGAAAGAAGCACGTATGACCACTAAACCCTGCTTTCTTATGAAAATAAATGAGAGATTTGTCTTTGTCATTTTGCGACTTTGTATGGAAACAAGAAAAACAAAATAAATAAATAAAAAAAAAAAAATGTGGAAAGAGTATTGAGAATATTGCTTGTGGGCAGGGAGGATTGTCCGTTTTGCAAAGAGAACCGTAAGTACAGTGCAGCAAATATAGCTGTTCTAAAACTGTTGGAAATAATATTATGTTCATTTTTATTAATGCTTTTCCTATGGCATGATGAATAATGTGTTGATAAAAAGCATTATTATTTTGTTTACATTTTGTCCGCATCCTCCCACACAAATAGATGAATGAGTAACTGGATTCAGGGATCTGCTGCGCCTGATGGCCATACCCTGCAAGGTCGCCCGAGCTGGGGGTTGTAGACACTCAGGCCTAAAATTAGTTGGCAACCGGGAAACTGGGACTAAAATTACGTAGTGTGCACTAAATGTTGTAGTGTGTCCTATGTCTATGGTCTTATCTCTTCCACTGAAGCACATACACACAACATTATGACCACTGAGAGGTGAAGTAAATAACACTGATTATCTTTTCATCATGGCACCTGGTAGTGGGTGGGATATATTAGGCAGCAAGTGAACATTTTGTCCTCAAAGTCGATGTGTTAGAAGTAGGAAAAATAGGCAAGCGTAAGGATTTGAGGGCCAAATTGTGATGGCTAGACGACTGGGTCAGAGCATCTCCAAAACTGCAACTCTTGTGGGGTGTTCCCGGTCTGCAGTGGTCAGCATCTGCTGCTAACCTCTTGGTGCCAGATACCACAGCACACCTTCAGGGGTCTAGTGGAGTCCGTGCCGGGGTGGGTCAGGGCTGTTGTAGCAGCAAAAGGGGGACCAACACAATATTAGGCAGGTCGGTGTATATATAAAGTTTGTGGACTTTTGATAATCACACCCATATGTGCTTTTTGTACATTCTATTCCAAATTTAGTCCCCCTTTCCGTTTATAATAACCTCCACTTTTGTGGGAAGGTTTTCCACTAGATTTTGGAGCGTGGCTCTGGCAGTTGTGCCTATTAAGCTACAAGAGCATACTGTAAGTGAGGTCAGGCGAGGAGGGTGCAGTTGGTGTTCCAGTTCATCCCAGAGGTGTTGAGTAGGGTTGAGGTCAGGGCTCCGTGCAGGACACGTGAGTTCTACCACTTTACAAACTCATCCCTGACAAACAGTGTCTTCATGGAGCTTGCATTGTGCACAGGGGCATTGTCATGCTGGACCAGATTTGGGCCTCTTAGTGCCAGTGAATGGGAACTGTAATGTTCTAATATACAGAGACATTGTTTACAATTATGTGCTTCCAACTTTGTGGCTACTGTTTAGGGAAGGCCGTAGTATGGTTGTGATGGTCAACTGTCTAGATACTGTACATTTTGCAATTATAGGTTACTTAGATGACACTCAGAAAATTCTGAAATTCATGTCAATATTTCTAAGCTTTTATTTTCTTCCACCAATTTACATTTACATTTACAGCATTTGGCAGACGCTCTTATCCAGAGTGACTTACATAAGTGCTTTAAAGTTTCTATCTGTGAATACATTCAGACACTGGTTCACTGGAACCCAGGTTAAGGGTACGATCTGGTAAGAGACTCTATTGGAAGATAAAGCATACAGGCAGGATTTAAAATTTTTTTTATTAATATGAATAAGTACTAATGGAAATATTTCCAAAAGAGGAAGGTCTTTAGTCTTCGTTTGAAGACAGCCAGTGAACTCAGCTGTTCGGACATCTAGAGGAAGTTAATTCCACCACCTATTGTAGGTCCCAAAACAGAGAAGAGTTTATATGCATGTCTTCCTTGTCCCTTGAGAGATGGAGGGACCAGTGGAGCGGTGCCGGAGGATCGGATGGAGCGGAACAATTTGTTGCTGATAACATCATTTGCAATTTAAAAGAAAGTGTATTAAATTGAAAAGAATGCATAATAGAAGCCTTTCACAATGTACAACGCTCTCAGACCTTTTGACATTACTGTATATACTGTAGTACCTTGAATTCCCATCAGCAGGTCTTCACTTTACATTCCTCACCCTCCTAACTCTACAGCTTTTGCTTCTATTGTCACTAAAGTTATAACCGAATAACTCCTAGTAACATAGCAACAAGCCTTGTGATGGACGAGTGTTCTGTCCAGGGTGTATACCCACCTCATGCCGACGGTAGTGGCGTACTGTATGCTGAGGTACACCGTGACCCCGACCAGAAGAAAGCACTTTATTAAATCTGAATGAATGAATGGAGTTTTTGTAGTTTGCAGTGATGTACTGTACTTCTACTCAATAGGGGAACAGCACTCCTGTCTTTGTTACGGTTTCATACAAAAGCCTGAGATAAGTTTGAAATGTTTCAGATTTTGAAGAATTACTGGAAAATACTTAATATTTATTTTATTAATATAAATGTGGTATCAAATAAAAGCATTCCATGCTTCACTGATTTGGCAGCTACTGTATTAAAGTTGTTTTTTTTTTTTGCCCAGTGTACGTCGTGTGCTCACTAAGCTTTCAAGGCCAAATAAATTCTCTCGGCTGAATTAGATGTCTGCACTTAGTACTGGATGTAAGACATATCAGAGTTGGCCTGATTTTAAGTGCCTTGTACAAGTAACAAATCCTAACATTCCAACTGTTTCAGCATAAAACATTCTGTATGGCATAAATCACTGTCGTGATGTCTGTGCCAAAAGAATATATTTTTTTTCCCCCTTAAAAATAATGCAAATTGCAAACTAGTTAGAAATCAGGCTGTACCTGTATTGTTTTTTGTCTTGAAGAAATTCAGATACTGCCTATTCTTCAATGTACAGTAAAAGTTGATCAGAATCTGAATTCTAATAATTATTATTATTATTTTTATTTTTATTTTTTTTACATCATATACGTTTTGACATTGGGAATTTTTCTTGGAGTTTGATTACAACATGATACTTTCGACACAGTTTACAACTATCCATATTAATATCCAAATATTTCACCGGCGATGCAGGCAGACGATGTTGTGATTTATTTCACAGTGGTGGTAGAAATAGCATTGCAATTGCAATGACTAGATCACTATTAATAGCTGCATGACCCTTGAGTTCTTTAGACTGACTTATTGACTGATTGATTGGTTGATTGATTTACTATCCAAATTGCTAACTGACTAAATACATCAAAGTTTAAGGAGAACCATGTATTACTTTCTGTTATGCCCCAGTCGAATATTTCAAGGCAGTGTTGCGTAACTTTAAACAGCAAATTACTTCAAGGAAGAAATTTTTTTTTTAAAAGGTGCACTCGCGGACTCTAATCCAATGCACTTTTTGTCGAATTAAGCAAATATCGCCCCACAGTCCTTTCTGTGCGTGTGTGTGTGTGCTGAAAAAAAATAGCTGGTGCTCATCCACAGCCCTGTAAACAAGGAAACAAAGACCGACTCAAGCTACACAACACTATTCCGGCCAGTCAGAGACAGGGGGTGTATTCCAGCCAATCACAGAACAGGGGAGGTGGAGTGAGATGGATGGAGTTATTGCTAGTGTTGTTGCCTTTGCAATGCTCGTCCATGAGTTTTTTGGGTGGAGCTTGCGAAAGAGTGTCGAAGGGGGGGGGGGGGGGGGGTGTATTTGTTTGGCTGTTGAGTTTAAATATCGACGACTCCACTTTTAGGTCGAACAAAATAAACCCAATCCAAGAAGAAGAAAAAAAACCATGCACATATAACAGGTACAAATACAATGCATTTTGTCTTTAAAATGTCCTTAATGTCTTTAATATTTCCGTAATCTTTTGTTATTTCCGTAAACTTATATGTTATTTATTTCTTACAATGCATTGCGCTGTGTACTTCTTTTTTCCAGCCTTCTATACATCCAGGTACGGATTTAAAGTGTGCATGCGGCTGTACATGCACGGAGACGGAGCCGGGAAAGGGACGCACATCTCTCTTTTCTTCGTAATTATGAAAGGAGAGTATGACCCACTTCTCTCATGGCCTTTCAAGCACAAGGTAAGGATGAATAAGCGTCATTCAGTACACAATAACCTGCTCCTTACAGCGCAATGATATATCACCCCAAGACAGCATCAGACACAGTAACTAGGGCTCCACAAAGGATTATTCTGATTTACTTGACTGGACTCTGTTCTCTGGATTGGAATAAAATCTTTGTTGCTATGGCTGCAGTTTACACAGCAAGACGGGTCGATTTGTTCTGGCATGAATGCAAATGGGTTTGATATGACGTGAATGTAAATGTAAATGATATGACGGCTCCCCAAAAAAAAAAAAAAAAACCCAGACACCATCACTCTGTATTTTCAAGGCATTGGAATTCTAAAGTTGTAAGTGACAATTCAACAAAAGTTTTGGCCCTCAGTATGGTCAATGCAGGAACCACTTCATACTCTTTCATACTCTTAGTCATATATGTGTGTGGGGATATTTTGGCCATTTTTTTTTTTTACTAGATATAGTTCTGAAAACTACAGACTTTCCTGGAATATGTTTCTCGTTTGCAATGTGTCTCACCCGCAAGTAATGTTCTGGCATTTTAAAGTCTGGTTATTCCCCAAAGTGAAGATTTAAATCCAGCTATGTCACGGACAGTTTGCTACGCCACGTGTTCAGTATGCGACTGATTGACACTTACTGTAGCTAGAAAAGTTTTAAATATCTTTAGGCAGATTAGGGCAATGAGGTTTATCAGGAACCTGACATTGTCTTTTTAACTTGGAGGGAAATAAGAGCGAGAGGCTACAACTGTTTGAGGAAACAACTGTTTCCAGCTGTTATCACATAACAGTGATAACAGGAACTAGCTAATTGTTTCATGATATTAAATGTAAAAGAAAAAAAAGCATGGTAGGTAAAATGTCAGTGTTGGCAAATTGCTGTAGTTTAAGGGACGTGGGATTCACTCTTCTTGGTTGCGAACTCAAAATGATCGAGACAGGAAGATACCCTAGGCGAGAAACAAGGTAAATAAAGACATTTGTAATATACCTATCACAGGATGGTTGAATTCTTCAATCCGATGGGTCAGAGAACAGCACGGCTTGGACGTTTGCTGTAACGTGAGCAATTCGTTAACGTACATGTGCACGTTCTGATACATTATTGTTTCTAAAGTAACAGCTCATACACAGGGATTTGTACTGCAGATGCTCACGGATTACAAAAAAAAAAGGTGTTATGAGATTACGGTTTAGGGAAGGAAGAGAAAGAGAGCGAGTGACAGAGAGAGAGAGAGAGAGAGAGAGAGACTGGTGAGGGAAAGACTAAGCGATAACAGGTACTAACTTGTCTCACTGGATTTAATCTTAACTGGAAGCCAATAAAAGGTGTCATTCGTTAATAATTTAATCATTGGCAAATCACTGTGGAACAAGCATAATAACACGCTCCAGACCATGTGGTTAGAGCCTTATTAGTTGTGTGTTATGCTTTACATAGAAATGCCAATGGCAGAAAGCCTGTACGTTGACTAAAATCAGATGTTTTGTTGGCTTTCTTGGCTGCCAGAATTCAACCACAGTGACGTTCCTACAGATATCCAAAGACATCCTGGTGTAAAACTTCTCGTATATGTAGTCTCACGCAAATAACATAATTATACCTTTAACTCAAGTTTGCTAAAATGGAAAAAAAAAATGTCATGCTCTTGTTACTGAACCTGATATTATTTTCGAGTGAAACAGCACAACTGGAAAAGCTTAATAATCGAACTCGAGTCGGATGTAACGACGGCCTTCTTCATCTTCCCAGGTGACTTTCTTCCTCATCGACCAGAACCAAAGAGAGCATGTAATCGACACGTTCCGTCCTGACCTCTCGTCCGTGTCGTTCCAGCGGCCCGTCTCTGAGATGAACGTGGCCAGCGGCTGCCCTCTGTTCTGCCCTCTGGCCAAGCTGCGCTCGGTGAAGCACGCGTACTGCAAAGACGACGCGCTTTTCATCAAGTGCGTGGTGGACTCTTCATCCTGAATGATGATGTAGCTGAGGATGAAGGTCAGGTAGAGCAGGACGCTACTTCTGCTGAAAATCTTGCTTTGAGTGACAAAATGTGCTCCGAATCCGTCCTTTCTGCTGCTTCACATAAAACATACCGTAGTACATAAGTGCTGCAATGATGTCCACAGAAATAAATTATTTCAAGTTAAACATTTTAGAGAAATATATATTATTGATCAATTTATAAAAAAAAAAAAAAAAGCACTGAGGAACTTCATCAGGAAACTGTTTAAACTGTACTTCATCATAAAAGGTACTATAATGGAACTGTAACGATTTGCACATGGAATGATTTACATGCCGTGTAAATGAATTCAATCATTTTTTATATTTGTTCAGAAAAAAAAAAAAAACCTGGAGATAATCTGTAGATTTCACATTTGCTTGTGGGTTTTTTTTTTGTTTTTGTTTTTTTAACATTTTTGTATAAGCTTTTTCTGTTCTGCCAGTGATTTTTTTTTTTACAGTTATCTTTGTTGTATTTAATATTATTTGCATAATAAAAAAAAACATAAATAAATAAATTACAGTTATTTTACTCAGAATTGGATATGAATTTTTCTTCCCCAACAGTGTTTGAACTTCTTATGCTCCTTTACGTAGATATTAAAGTCACATCCAGATCGAATGATCCTGTGCATCACTTCAGGTGCAGCAGGAAGAAAAAAAAAAAGGGTTTTGGAAAACCCTAGAGACAGTGAGCTGTTTGTGGACGAATACTTTATCTGACTTTACATTGAGGAAATAGTTGGTGTAGGCACAGAATATGTGTTCTGTTCAATTTTCCCTGGCAGCACTTCATACGTTTTGGTTTAACAATCTCCTGGGGTTAGTTATCATTGGCGTATGATGGTAGCTAGACGGCATCGTGATGTATACAGTATGTGTGACGGTCTGAAAAAGCTAGATATGAATTCTGGAAAAACAAACAAACAAACAAGCAAAAAACAAACAAACAGTGTTTTGACCAATGCTTTGGCCAAAATGATGTGGAAAGGCTTCAATGTAGATTATTTTCGCCATTGAAATAGAGCCAGTTCAACAAACTCAGCAGTAAGAGTGTACCGTAGATTCAGTTATTTAGTGTAGAATTAGGCATGGCTGCTTCTTTCAGTGGATTTGGAATAAAATCTTTTAATGCAGTTTTTAATTTCAGTTCAGGAAAACTGAAGCAGTTTCTTTAAACTATATAAAGTTTAAAAAACAAAACAAAAAAAAAACCCCATCAAATTTGACCATGTGAAGGGCTTTCACAGGCTGTCTATGCTTCAAGGCCAGCATGGGAAGTTAGAGAATAGTATTTGCAGTTAAGTACACAAATTACACATCAGTGGTTGATGATTAATATACAATACTAGCCGTTTAAAGTAGTAACCCTCTGGTAATAAGAAAAGTAACAGTCATAAATGTAACAGCCCGTCAAGAGAAACTAAGTCCCCTATAACTACACAAAAATGATGTAAAGTGATGATGCTAATATTTCTAGTAGAATATTACTAATATTGCATTATTAGATTGGGACTGAGGTGTGGCGTTGTGGGACTGTCCACGCCTCTGTGCAATTTAAGAGGGTAATAGATGCATTTTGGAGTAGAACTGAGGTCCAAAAATTCACAGAATATCTTGTAATGACAGTTCGCGCTGTTTGCTTGCTGCGGAAGGAATTTAGGGGACGGTATTTGTCACCAAATTCCACATCAGTGGTTGATGAATAATATAACAGGCATTTACAGTCTCACACTCCTGCATCATGACCAGTATGCCCAGGATGGGCTGGATGATGATGATGATGATAATAATAATAATAATAATAATAATAATAATAATAATAATAAAAACAATACTACTACTACTACTACTACAAAATAGTAAAATAACAATAATGATAATAATAATAATAATAATAGCAACAACTACAATACTATTAATAATAATAATAATATTTCTAATAAAAAATAACAGCAAGAACAATAATAATAGTAATAATAATAATAAAAACAACAATAATACTAATACTACTAAAATAATAATAATAATAATAATAATAATAATAATAATAATAATAAAAACAACAACACTAAAACTATGACTAATAATAATAATAATATTAATAATAATAATAAAAACAACAACAATACTACTACTAATAATACTAATACTACTACTAATAAAAAATAATAACAACCACAGCAACAATACTACTACTACTGCTACAAAAAATAATAGTAAAATAATAATAACAATAAAAACAACAACAATACCACTACTAATAATACTAATACTACACTGTAAAAAAAATGATTCAGTGGCTATGTAGATGTTAAATAAATTATTAAGTAAAATATATTCAATATAATTGTGTCCTACATTTTCTGGCACATTTTTTATGTTAATATTAAATAAAAGATCTTGGGAATTAAATCTGCTTATTCTTGTTAAATAAAACACAAGCATTTTCTTTATGTAAGTTTATGTGAGTGAATCCAAGCTAATTTTATTAGGTTGTTTTTTAATTCAAAATGAACAGAAAAGCATTGACGTCACCTCCTGTACGCGCGTTTTTGGAAGCAGCAGGCCATCACCCTGCCACAAGACGTTGGATAAGACTTCAGGAGGTGAGTATCTCTTTTCTTCCCTGTCACAGTGGCAGCTTAGCGAGTTGCAGCATCTAGCGACAAATTGAGCAACTTTTTGGACAAGGTCTACCTTATTAAAACCGCAATATTCTCCTTGTAGTTTGCTACACATATGGGGGCTGTGCAGCTTGTAACTTTCTCTTTGAGCATGTTAGTGAAATGGGAATTAGCTATCCATTCATACATTTAAAATAAAGTAATAAAATAAAAAAAAAATCCTTTGTTTTACTGGGAACCAGTGAAGAGAACACAAAACAGGTCAAATCCTTTAGTTTAGTTCATTTTA
>JAOVYU010000037.1:10921429-10944064 GCA_025674565.1 Synodontis membranacea | reverse complement strand
TTATTATATATATATATACACACACACACACACACACACACACACAATCACTTTGGGGTGGTTGATTGTTGTCCAGCACACTCTAACCTGTTCTATTTCTTTACATGAATCCAAATTAGAGCTAAACTACTTTAACAAAAAAAAAAAGGTGTATAGAAAAAACTCGCTAAAGTTCTCAGTTAAAGAGGAATACTTCTACATTAAAATTAATAACTGCTTAAGTATGAGAACGAATGTTTCTGGCAAAGAAAAGGACTACCCTTGGAATGTCTTGGTTATTACTGAAGGATTCAAGTAATTAAAATTTTCTGTATTTGAATATTAATGAGAACAAACATAAGTAGTGCCATTATGCATCGTCATGCATCACAGAAACTGCGAATTGTTTCGCAATTCAAAGAAAACCCGTGGCGAAATCCTAAATTCAGCGCACACTTAAAACGGCAGGAGTGAACAGTTCTCCATCTCAGCTCTCCGCTTGTGATCACCTGAGACAAAAAGAGTAAAGAGTAACAGTTTTCTAACTTATGCATTTTTTGGTACACCGTATAGCACTGTATATTTTCACAATCTTGATAGATTTCACAAATGGACTGAAAATGCATTTGGGCTATATTGTCGAACCATTTGTTCAGGTTTCTATGTGGAAAAGAGATCAAGAAGAGGAAATGTATCTTTCGGCTGAGGACGAGAGTTCCCCCCAACCCCCCTTCCAAGCTCTTTCCAGAGAAGACCCCAAAAAGCGAAGGACGCAGAGGCTGCAAGAAAGGAGCGACACGCAACGGGTGAGTGGTAGGACTAGGTGATATGACAGATATGAGAACAATTAAGGATCTTACAATGATCAAAACAGTAATGTTGCATTAAAAAAAAAAAGAAAAAAGTGACGCAAACTATGAACAGAATTTGAACTTCATATTAACTGATTCAAGTCTGTACAATATCTAAAAATAAACAGTGTATTGTAATCATTATATTGTGAAAAGGCCTGCACAGAGACACTCTGCATTTCACTTGCTGAAGGCTAGCATTCTTCAGTACGTGCGGTTTCTTAGTGGAGTGCACTTGATACAGTGCTGGAGTGGTACCGTCCATGCACATGAAGTGTTTCTCTTACAAACGTGTTTTTGTTTTTCTCTTCTGTCTGTCGGTAAGTAAAAGCTCTTCTTACGAAGCGAAAAAGGAAATTTTTTAGCCATTTTAGCCACAGCTCGTCTCCGCTCTGAAATATAATGGCTTAGGTCTAGAATATTAACCCCAGCTCTCATAAACATGCACCTGTGTGCAATATTGCAGTCTGCAGCACTTTATAATTGAAATGATGCTGCGTGTGTTTACTCAAACACCTACACGAAGCCGGCAGTTCTCAGCATCCTCGTCTCGATCGAGAATGTAGGAAAATTGTTTGCCGTTTTAGCGCGGCTTTGAAGAGTTGATTGGGATTAAAGTGCCACGCGGGGAGGTAATTATGGCCGGCATCCCCTGCTGGTTGATGTGCTTCTCCTAGCAGACAAACACTTCACTGGAGAAACATTTAAATTCGTATGTTTTTCCTCTCAGTTAGACATTTATGCTTTGTTGGATTAAGAAATCGCTCATTTGAATAAATGTCTTCTTTATTGTTATTTTTTTTGTCCCCTCTGGAATTATGTTCAGTCGGGTTATTTTCAACACATCAGTAGGTTTTTGGAAGCTTCTCCCCCCCCCCCTCCCCAACCCACCCACCTCGTGTATAGTGATCAATTTTGACCTTTGATATATTTAGATGAGTCTGTAATTCCAGATATCAGATTTCTTAAAGATTCTGACTTGGGGGAAGAAAAAAGTAAGCACAAGGGTTATGAGGTTGCACAAAATATAATCCATCAGTGAAGCTGTGTGTGGCTGCCTGAAGGTTATGAGTGCTTTGCGTTTTGCTCGCTGAAATGGATTATTTTCCAATAACAGCACATCCCGAAGTGTTTTTATACAACAGCAATTTGCCAATGTTAACTTTTTATTTTTTTTATTTTTATGTATTAAAGAAACCATGAGGGCCTCTGTACTGAAGATTTTCTCATGTCAGTACGCTTGAAGTTAGAGTTTTGCCTCTGACTGTTACAAAGTGTGGGCACTGGAGACTCCTTAAAAAAAAAAATGTTACATAAACATCTCGGAGAAAACTGGAGCTGTTACTGTAGATCTGATAATGTAGCATGCCTAGGACCTCAGTACAAACCTGGGATTTGCCTCGCAGCTGGAACTAATGTCAGAGCTGCTGATGAAATTAAATCAGCCCCTTCTGTCCAATCATATGTCCAATCACGTTGTTTTTCTCACTGTGTGGTGGTGTGATAAGAAGGCAGTTATTTTAGGTAGTTAAACGCAGTCTGCTGTGGATAAAAAAAAATACAAATTGCTTTTTTTTTTTCTTCTTCTTTTTCTTTCTTTTTTTTTTTTTTTTTTTTTTTAAATTACTTAAAAATGAATATCAGTGTAGCCTGAAAAGCCCTTCCCTAGATGGAATGGAATGCTAGTCAAATGTTTAAAATCCACAACACGATTGCAACAACAGATCTATCGCACTTGAAGAATAAAAGATGAGACTGTAGGGTATGTAGTTTTATCCGACTTTAACAATCTTTTTTTTTTCCTTTTCTCAGTCCTGGGAAATGTCAGGATCATAATTACTAGTCACGCGGACGTTACGGATGCAGACGACGGAGATTAGTGTGAAAGATTCCGACACAATCCGCTAACATCTCTTGTATCAGTTCTCTTGAAACGATAGTAATTTAAAAAAAAAAGTGTTTTTTGTGTGTTCGCACATTTGTTAGCGTTAAATGCTCCGAAATTCAATGGAATTGATGCTGGATTTGTGATTATGGTTAATAATTATTTTTTTTTTTAACCTCTGCTACAGAAGTATGGGGAGATACTTATGACGGAGTATTAGGGATACGCAGGATTTTTATTATTTTTTTTTGCCATGACGAGATTAAAGTCGACATGTTGACATTAAACTTGAAATTTCGAGAATAAAGTTGAAATCAATGTCGACTTTAATCTCGACGTGTCGACTTTAATCTCGACGTGTCGACATGTTGACATTAAACTCGAAATGTCGAGAATAAAGTTGAAATGAGTTCGAACAGAATCTGGACTAAAAAAATCGGAATTAATCTCAGCCGATTAATTGGCCGACGACTCAACATGCCTCGTGTAGATGTGCCTCGTGTAGAAGACAACTGGTCAAGTTGCTTGATCCTGCAGGTGTGGAGCAAAGGCGTGCGCAGCGTCTGAGGCGCAGGCAATATCGCAGCAAAGGTCCCAATGTGCTCTGGATGCGATAAGCTAGATGTCGACTTTATTCTCGACATTTCGAGTTTAATGTCGACACGTCGACATTAATCTCGTCATGGCAAAAAAAAAATAAAATTCATGTGTGGCCCTAATACTCCATCGTAGATATACTTGAAAATGATGCCTTTGATGATTTTTGTTTTAGCTAAAGAAGCCGCCAGACCAGACATGAGTAAAAGTGGAAGTCACTGGAGGCGGAAAGATACAAATGTATTTGTGTGTAATTTGACTTTATTGGTAGGAATTTTTTACCTGTAAATTTGTGAATCTCTGTCACAGGTGAGGAAAAATCAGTGAAATGTGCTCTGGATCGCAAGTTTAATATTTTCCTTCAGGATGTAACATGTCGGTCTTCTACATGTTTGTAACATATCGTAATTTTTTTTTTTTTTTTTTTTTTTTTTTTTTTAAACGTACCGATGATTTGTTTTTCATTTCATGCCCTTAATAATGTAAAAAACATTTTTCCTCTGTTTTATCAAAGTTGTCATACTTGTATTATACTTTGGTGTACATTTTATACACGTGCAACACACGGACGTGCACCTTTCATAAGTTTTGTAACCGGCTCATTTGGTTCCCGATAAATCCAGACATTTCTGCAGGTAAATGAGAGTTCAACCAGAACAGGTTTTTGCCGTTAGCATGGAGGTCGTCCCTTTCACTGACACGGGCTAGGGCTTTGTGTGGTGAAATTCTGCTCTTTGCTCTCTGCCTGCAAGGATTTTGTTGTTAGCAATGTTGGCACGGCTGAACACTGATGATTAAGTGAAGTTGTTTTTGCTTTTGCGTCTCCTCGCTAGTTGCGCTCCTGCAGAGAAGCGGAGGAAGAAGAGGTCTAAGTGGCTGCTGGAGGATGCTATTCCCAACGTAAGCTCCGCTTCTAACCACCTTTCAACAGTGTGTCATTGCTCAAGATAAAGAGTTCTTAGCCTTGCCCCTTAACTGCACCATTCTGAACTGGATTTCTGTCTGTATCAAACTGTGCCGCGGGACCGAACACAAATGATTTTTGTCTTCTGCAGTCCTGGCTTTGCTGTTTCACTGCTCTGATTTTGTCTGTACATTATTTCATTCAGTCCGTTGTGCATGGCAGCACTGACTTCTTAAACCTCACTCGAGGTTCAATTTGACTCTTAACACTCTCGCTCGCATTCTGACATCTCTTTGGCCCTTTTTGATCTTTTTTTTTTTTTTTTGCTTCCTTCATCACACTCTTGCTTATACATTTCATGCCCCCCCCTCTCTTTCTCTCTCTCTCACACACACACACACACACACACACACACACACACACACACAGTCTCTCCTTTCTGTCTGTCTACTCCTAAAGCGATTACTTTGCTTCTAAAGCTTTTAATGACAAATCCCTCCAAGTTCTGGTCCCTAGGCCTGTTTTTTTTTTCTTTAACAACAACCTCCTGCCACTCCACGCTAATAGCACAGAGCAGCTAATGGCATCCCGAATGCCCTGAAACACTGAGCGTCAAAGAGCGTATCGGAGTCACGGTAATGGCACAGCTGCCCATTGTAGTAAGAGTAATTCTACCTGAGCGTCATTAATTCAGCGCTGGATAATAGACATCGTGTTGTTGTTTAATGATGCTCTCCCTGCAGAATGAGATGACGTCCGTCTGGAGCTCCAATCACCACATGGCTAACATCTTTGACTTTACGCTCGACGAGCTTCAGAGCCTGAAAAGGTGAGACAAACCCGAAGGACTGAAGAAATGCCCCCGGCATGATTAAACAGCTTCAAATTGCCTTCATGTTCAGATACACGCAGCATGTAGTATAACACGGCCCTTGATCCAGATAGATCGCGGTGCGTTTAATTTTCTACGACAGCAGCTCCGGCGGTAGTTCCGTAGTTGCAAGGCAAATCATAGGTTTATTATTAAAGTTCTAATTCACCATCATCACAACTTGCACAGAGACTTGTCTTGCGGAGACGGCACACAAATGGATTGAATTATCTGCGTGAATAGTAAAAGATGGGTGTTTTAGATGTGGTCATTTTTTTGGAAGGAGACTCCAGTTACAGTAACGTTCAAAGGGAAAACAGTCAGAGGTAAAGGTGTAATTTCACACACGGGAAGGTATTCCCGGACAGATGGCTTTCTGTTTTCATTGTACCATGACAAGCTGCAATGTTTTTTTTTTTTTTTTTTTTTTTTTTGGTCTTACTTGTATAACGGAGAATAAAGAGAAGCTGTTATAACATCCTTGATAACAGAAACTGATTTGGTTCACGGTTGTACCACATCATTAAATGTAACTCTAAATGTGTAATGATGATGTGTTGGTTGTTTTAAAAAAACAAAACAAACCAAAAAAAAAAACTGTAATCAGTGGCAAATGGCTGTGGTGTAAGAGGCATAAAAGTCTTCAGAACCATACAGTATATGTGTAGTATTAATAATATTTGCCCCCCTTCCTCCCTTAGGGTTTGGGGATGAATGGGAACTAACCAAATGTCTAACAGTTTTAGAGTTTCAAAATGCGTCAGCAGCAAGACAGCAGCCCCTAACATAAGACTCAGTATATGACCGAGAGGGCAAAAATTATGTTCAGAGGTATATCAGAGTTTGGAGGCGGTTCGTGTGCTTCTGTGTTATTAGAGAATATTTATATTGCATTTAGAAATGAACATCCAAGGATGTTATGATGAGAACACTACCTTTCCTATCAGATACTAATCCTGTTGGATTAATTGTCTTGCAGTCTTTTGCACTTGATTTGTATATTATAGCACCGTGTAACCTTATTTGGGTGCCATAGCATTCAGGTTCATCTTTTTTTCATCCTCCCAGTGGCGACGGTCTTATCTGCGACGCAGTGGCTAAGAAGTGGAACGCCGTCTCTCTCTCTCTGTCCACCCGCTTTGTAATAATTGAATCCTTTCATAATAATTCGAGCGCCAGCTCTGCTCCTTTGACTCTTCCTTCTTTTCTCGCTGTCTTTCTGTGGGCGTGTGTCTGAGCATGTGGCACGCTTAACCTTTCTCTTTTCTTCCAATTGAATTAAGCAGCCAGTTATTGACTCCTGAACAATCACTTTAATTTGCATGCGCTCGCCTTTAGTGTAGTCTGAAAGGTTTTGCCGGTTTTATTTTTTAATTTTTTTTTCCCCCCTCCCGCAGCTGAAATAATTTTTAGCAAGAAGGCGAACGAAGCGATTTAATTACACTTCTCGGTAAAGGTTATCATCTCCCTAGCAGGCTTGAATAATAAGAGTGCGGTAAACAGTGTGGGGACAATCGGCACACCGGGAGCACTTTCAGGCGCAAGTAAGGGAATTCGTGAAAGCTTGTTGACGTCTAGAAAAAAAAAGAGTGTGAAATAGAGTTCGGCCATTCAGGAAAGGCCATGTCTGGTTCGGCTCCCAAACCAAGTGGGGTTCTTTTGAATTCTGATTTTTTATTATACACTGAGAGCTCAGCTGGAGGCAGCCAGCCGGTGTAATTAGATGCAGTAAACGCAGCGTACTGTACAGTACCGAGAGATTGTGTTGGCTTTGGGCTCTCGAGTGGTCTCTGACAGGACAGAAAGGAGAAGGGAAATACTAACTAAACTTTCTTGCATCGCTTTCTCTCTCTCTCTCTCTCTCTCTCTCTCTCTCTCTCTCTCTCTCTCTCTCTCTCTCTCTCTCTCTTTCCATAGTACTAGTTCGGGACGGACGTTCAGTCTGGATCAGGACTCAACTGATGCAGCCAGCACTTCAGGTTCTGCCACTACCAGCGTGTCCTACGACTTCAGGTACAGCACGTCTCACACTTTCAGAGGCCTCTCCGTTCCCTAAAGGGATGTATATGCAGTTAGATTTGCAATTATTTTAATAATTATCTAATCCATATAAAAAAAAAAAAATGATATAAAATGGCACTTGGTGTTTTCTGGCTCTTGCGTGAAATTAGCATAAATATCAGAACATGTACAGCTGGGATAGGAGGAGGCACCATGGTTAGTTAGCAACTCACACACACACATTTCCTCCACGGAAGCTTTTCAGTGCAATACAAAAATGTTGACATCTGTGCGTGAAATCCATAGCTTTGGGTTTGACTCAAGTTTCAATGCCTGGAATCATGGAATCGTCTCCTTGGGATTGATTCACGGTACCTTCTGTGTTAATCGGATGAAGGATTACAACTCAACAGCAGAATTTTTTAACATATAGGTTAAAAATCTAGATTGTGTAGGTTAAGAAATTAAATCATTGAATGAGAAAAACTGGTTTAGCTGCTTAAAAGCTAGACGGTTACTGTTAAATGTTATTGATTATTTGTTGCAACTTTAATACATTGTAGTTTATCTCATGGTGATTTGTCCTTTCGTGAGGTAAGATCGCATACACTTGGCTTTTTCAGCCTCTTCTGAACCCGAGTCCTTTCGCGTCGAGAGTTCAGTTTGTTTGCGCGAGGTTGAAACTGTTTCCAAAGCAGTGGTCTGGAGTTTGCTTCAAGAGCTCTGATGTGTGAAACCAGTCTGGCGCCTCGTCTGGGTTTCAACCTGCCAAATTGCTTCCTGTTTCAAATGTGACCGTAGTATGGGGAGGTACGTTCATTCTTCATTCACGTACACCCCATTCGCACTCACTGAAACCTGGTATGCTGTAATGGTTTCAAATGGGAGTGGGAGCAAAATGGTAAGGTCGGAACATTTACCTGTCCCTGGTGGCCTCGTAAGATTAACGGTAATCTAATATAAACCTAACACGTTGGTGACATAAATTCGCAGTTGACAGAGAAGCTTGATACATCATCCCTTTTTTCTCCAGTGGCCTTTCTATCTTCTGCACCTATACGCGTTGCAAATTTCCTTTTTGCTTGGTTGCCCGGGGAAACTGAAAACTAAACATTCACGTGGAACATTGCTGCCTGATTGGCCAGTGGTATGTCTTAATGTTTCACCGCCAATCAGCCGATGAGATTTCCATTCGCTGGCCAATCGGTTGCACTTTCCTTAATTCGGAAATTCGGATCCGCTCCATACTGTATGTCTCATCTTCGCCTTTGTAGTGTAGGCCGTATCTAAGGCCTAAATTGTTGTAGCTATGTGTTTTGCAAAACAAAAATGTAAAAATGTGTCTTATTTATTTATTTATTTATTTATTTATTTTTTCCTTGAACAAAACACAAAATGCTCAGAAACAGGAAGCGAACTCTGTTAATAGAAATGTGACGCAACTCAACTGAGGACATGTTGCCATTTAACTAGCATGGACTTTTTTATAATTGTGTCATATGGAATTGGGTGTTTTGCACGTCTCACGGAGCATCTTGTAAAATACAGTCGGGTGGGAATACACAGCACCCGTTACTTTACTGTTATGGACGACTGAGTGGGATTGAAAGAAGGATCGATTCTGTGTTGTTTTTTTTACCTGATACATTAAAGGTTTTTTTTTTAATGCTAAAAGGTGTTTATATTCAGTAACCACTTTATCCTGATCAATGGCCCCGATCCAGCAGTGATTCTGGAACCTATCGTAGGAACAGTGTGCCGCGAGGCTGGAGACCTGCTCTACACAGGCAGTAAGCTCCGGATCGGAGGAGTAGCTCAGGATCAAGCCAGGGACCCTGGAACTGTCATCTCGTATTGTTTATTAGTTGATGTACTTTCATAAGAAATAAACATTGTAGCTGGGAGAGTGCAAAAATGATGTCCAAATTTGAAATCGCATATGAAGTTGTGCAATCAATCCACAGTTTTATAGGAAATCTGTGATAATGACCCATAAATGAGCCATGGGGTACAGCCAAGTGGGGGAAATGTCCTTATTATAAAAAAGAAAGAAAGAAAGAAGAAGAAAGGACAAGCCCATGATAATGGATGATGGTGATTACTGTACATTGGCTCCACTGCACCAGCGGCAGGTTCATCCACAGATTTCGTAATCTCGTGCTTACAAGTTTCACATTTTATGAACAGTGCGTTCTACAGGAGAGAGAGAGAGAGAGTTTGTACAAATGCTGGAATTTCTTTTAAGTCTCAGGAGATCTAGGAAAGACAAACAGTGCACATATTTAGAATTTTTTGAATTGTAGATACTGTGGGTTTTTTTTTTTTTTTTTTTTTTTTCTTTCTTTCTTTTTCAAAACTATTGGATCCTTTCCATAATAATAATAAGAAAAAGAAGTCATTGTAAACACAAACATATGGGGCTGCTGTGTAGTCCAACATTTTCAACGCGAGTTTTCTTACATCTCTGATCGCAGTAACCTGCATGAGCTGCGTGGACGTTCATCCTCCATCAGTTCTGCGCGTGACTCAACCCTCCTGCTGCCTGACTGTGTGTGGAAAAAAATGACTGTGGAATTGCTCAGCTTTGACTCATAGCGTTAAAGCCACCTAAACGTGATAAAAACACGAGGTTTCGGTGGAATAGAATGCAGACTGGAGAAGGCATAAAAAAGTAGCTTTGCCGTATTCTTGCACGAAATGTTTTTTTTTTTTTTTTAAACCATACTGAATTCCTGTGTTATGTTCAATCCTAACGGACGAACACGTTATTGCATAATAATTTATAAGAGCCGGTATGAATATACAGACTCTGAGAATGCTAATAAACACCATATATGATGGACTTACAGAGGAGGAGGAAGAGGAGGAGGGTTACCGTGTAGAGTTACGGAGCAACTCTAGTGGTTTCATATTTATATATTCAAATAATCCAGTATGTAAATGCGTCTGCGCTTTCTGATGAGAATGATAAGAAACACAATGTTTTGGCAGAATTTAATCTCCCCTTGTTTCGTTTTCTGCCTCTACCTTTACGTTCTTTCTGGTTTTGAAGTCGCCTATTAACCAAGGTCAGGCAAGTCCCGCCTTGTGTTTTTATCACTCCTGCTCTCTCCTGCTCTCTGGCCACGATTTCCAGCCCTACGCCTGCGGCGTGATGAGAAAACGTAGGCCGGAAAAGATCCTGCCACCGTCACTGCCGTTGCCCTTCCCGCATGCCTCAGCGCTGCTCTGGAGCCAGAGACGAGCAACAGCTGTCCATCAGTTCACTGAGTGCTGGATTAACCACCCCTGGCAGCTTGTGGAGAAATATGACGACGCATTATGGATTATTTACCGTGACGAGCCTTTATGGATCAACATGCCTCCGGACTGGAGATTTCCAAGCAGTCTGTGTAGAGAATTCAGGTTCTAGCCAGTGGCAAAATGTGCTCTATGGATTAGCGAGCAGCGACTGGAAAAGTGCTTTGCTTTTCAAGGCTGTAAGAGCAAAACAGGCATTGGGTGTACGGTTTGAGAGAAATAATTAACAGTGCAACCAGACACGAAGCCGAGTTACAGCTCCGACCTCAAATTAGATTTTTTGCAATTTCCCAACTCAAAGCCTTTTTGCTGTTTACTAAAGAACATCACATTTGTTTAAAGTTAGCACTTATGTTAGAATAGCTGTAAACGTGGATTCACGAGTCATCAGCCTCAATTTCTTCTAGTCACTTGAAGACAACTGATGCAAATCTTTAACTGCTTTTCTTCTGAATGTACCACGGCGCTGACGATGGTGACTCCTTCCAAAACACAAAATAATCATCATGAAGAAAGCTTCGCCATGTCAACAGATGATTTTTTTCCCCCCAGTCACTCTAATATGGAGCGTCCCCTGTAGTGTTTGAAGTTGCTATGGAAATGAGGACTATTAGAATGAGAGCATTGATATGGAGTTGTGATTTGTGTTGCAGCTGGAACTACTGTTAGAGCTGCGGTTGTAGATTACATAATTAATCAACACCGTCTAACAGTGCCATTTAAAAAACAAACAAACAAAAAACAAGTAATTTCTGCTCTGTCCTTACCGTTGTTGATTTTCATGCTGCCGTGGTTTATTTCCATTTAGTGTTTTGAAGCATGGTGTTTTGGGGTTACTTGTTAACTTGTTATTATTATTTTTTTTCTCCCAGTGTTTTTTTTAATTCTTCAGTTTATTCTGGACATCTCAAGAACGTCTAATTTCCTAGTTGTGATGCTTAGCATTCCCTGGGTTAGTTCACTGTGCACTCAGTAAATAATTTTTTTTTTCCCTCTGTTTAAGTCGGCTGTACTATATTCAACTTGGCCTTTGAGAAAACAATGTCCGTGTTTGTGTGAACCACCACCTCCCTCTAAGATATATGAATGGTCGTCGTCCCTCAACACACTGTTATTTTTGGACTTATTCTGCTCATTAGCAGTCAGTTGGTGCTCAGCGTGTTCCGAGAGGATGTGTGTGTGCCTGAAAACACACGGGTCGATGCCGGCTCTGGAATCCTGAGGATGTCCCCTGCTGTGGGTTCTCGCTGTAGGATAGATCAAACACCCCACTTATGAGTAACTGCTTCCCATGCGCCTGCTTTCATCTACTCAGACTGCAGCCTCTAGTTCCTGTTTTAGCAGCTCTAATCATCCTCAAATGGAGTGCCACAGTGAGGGTTTAAAGCCTTGCTGTGCCTAACCCTCTGCGCGGTTATCTCTGCCTGCAAGCATACTATGCAGAATAGTAGACTCTCAGAAAGACTAAGGAGAGCAGGGGAAAAAAAGAATAGCGGGATGTCCATCTGTACCGTGACCTTTAAATGGCGGCATTCACCCACGGAGCCAAGATCAGAAGCTGAACGTTTTTCACTGAACAAGACCAACATCTAGTGGCTGATGATAGTAGTGCAGCTAGTTTAGTTGAAGTGAAATCATCCAGCATTTTCCACATAATTTCTGTTCAAGCCGTCTGATGTACTACTTCCTGTGTACTTTGATACTGAACAAAAATATAAACGCAACACTTTCAGTTTTGCTCCCATTTTGCATGAGCTGAACTCAAAGGTCTGAAGCATTTTCTACATTCGCAAAAGACCCATTACTTTCAAATATTGTTCAAATATTATATTTTTGTTCAGTATAGCTTTCTAGCCATAACAAAGTAAGAAGTAACTGATTTTACATATGCTTAGTTTGTACAATCACCATTAGGCAGAAGCTGAGGCACTTACTGTGTCTACTTTGACCTTGTTCCCACTGACAAATAGTCTAATTTTTAAAACAATTAATCATGCAGATTTAGAGCATTTTTTAAATTATTGTTATTTCTGAAAATATTATACAAAAATGTATGCTTTGCATAATTTAACTCTTGTGTCTTTGGACCCTTAATTGGTTGGAGCATGCTTGTAAAAATTCAAAGCCTCAGAATAATAAGGAACACGCATGTTGGTTCACTGAACTATCTTTAGTCCGTGCTAGTGTACAGTCGACCCTCGCCACTTCGCGCTTCGAATTTCGCGGCTTCACTTTATCGCATTTTTTCCAACTACAGTATATTCATTAAAAAGTTGATTGAGACAGTGAAAATGCAGGTTGCGCTCAGTTGTCTTGAGTCAATTATTTTTATTTTTTATTACCTTTTTTCCAAAAAATCGGGTGTTATTTCATGTCTAGAGGGCTCTAATAATGTTAAAAGCCGTATTCAGAAGGTCGCAAACAGGTTTTCTATGCTCTACATTCGATATATAAATAAAGAATGCTACTTCGTGGAAATTCACTTATCGCAGTAGAGTCTGGAACGGATTAACCACGATAAACGAGGGTTTACTGTACCGTAAATGCCGGTGTTTTGCTTTTCTTTCATTTTCTTTCAAATTTGGGAATCTGCCAATTCCCACACCCCCTAGCCAGCTCTCTCTTACCAACTATGTTTGGTATAGTGTCTCTGTAATAGACAGGTACTGTAAGTGTGACTATATCATCCCTCCCACCAAAAGTGCACAGCCAATCTTAATCAACAGGATGCAAACTAATATTCTCCCAGCGATAGTGCTAGCTCTTTTCTGTTTCTGTTTTCCATTTCATGTTCATGATAAATATGCAAATCCTTCAAACTGGTTAGAACGTTGGTGCAAAACATTTAAGAAGAAAGTAAAAAAATCCCCCCAAACTTCCCCAGTGTACTTGATAAAGGATGGTATTGGGAAAGTGAAAAGAATTTAATACATGTTATTAGTAGTAAGAGCTATTAGTTTTTGTTTTTTTTTTTCCATTCAAATTAATGGAAAATGTGGTTTCTTTATTTTTCTGGAAGTCAGCTAGTTTAACTGAACAGATTCCAAAGGTAGGTAGTCTGGTAACCAGACATATGCTAGAAATAATTTATGTTAGAGATTCAAATTTTGTTGTTATAAAACCTTAATTTCCTGTGTGAATGATTATTTATTTATTTATTATTCTTGGCACTAATCAGTTGGTACCTCAACCTGTACAGGAAGAACGTGGGCAGCCGGAAGAGGAAGCTTCCGTCATCCAACTACAGCGCTCTGGCCAGTAAGCGGGAGGCGATGGAGAGCGAGCTGAGCCCAGTGGGTACGCCAGTGGTCGAATCCGGGGACGTAATGGGCAGCGCCATTGACGGCCACACCTTTGAAAGCCTGAGCGAAGATGACACGTCCCTCTCGCACCTCAAGTCTTCTATTACAAGTTACTTTGGCGCAGCCGGGCGCCTCACGTGCGGCGAAAAGTACCAGGTTCTGGCACGCAGGGTCACGCCAGAGGGCAAGGTCCAGTACCTGGTGGAATGGGAGGGTACCACGCCTTACTGAGAGTCACTTACCTGAGGGCATGAGAATGGAGATTAGGTTCAAGATGGGGTTCTTCTGTTCTGGGCCTGGGGAGTCACAGTGGTGCAGAGTTCAAGATTCAGAAATAATGAACAGATAAATTAGGCACAGATGCCTAACTGATCAAATTGTCCAACATTATCTGCCATTAAGATAGTAGGTGACGTCAAGGCTGACTCTTTTGGAGTACTGTGACCTTCCAGGGTTGGGATCGAAGAATACTCGAGCAAACAGTTATAGAGTGTCACATTGCTTAAAGTAGTTTATCTGTTTGTTTTTTTTTGTTTGTTTGTTTTTTCTTTCTCCTTTCTTTCTTCTTTTTATGTTACACAAACATCTAAACAACTGAGTTCCAGATTTCTAGTTTTCTAGTGCAATTGTAGTTTTCTAAAGGATCTTAGAAATATATATGGGATATCATGTAGACGATGCTTTTACCCCATATTGGGTAATGAAGCTTTTTTTTTTATTTTTTTTATTTTGTTTGTTTGTTTGTTTTTTTTGGGGTCAGTGTCCTGTTGACAGGGCACTATAAAACAGCACAAAACTCACTTGTCCTCATTCAGCCCGTTAACATCGTAGTACTTAATACTTGTGTTGTTGTTTTTTGTTTGTTTTTTTTCCCCCCTAGTTTCAGTTGTCAATGACTGGTTTAATTTCCATTTAAGGTCAGTGAGATATTATGATGTAATCATACTATAACATGAAGAACTATAACAAATCATTTATTAAAGGTTGGCCCTTGAGGGTGTAAAATCATCGTCAGTATAATAGTGGACAACATGACAGCAGTTTGAATTCTTGTGGGTGACGTTAAAAAATTTTTATCCCAGACTATAATTTTGTATCAAGTTGGATAATGCGTGTGAAGCCACCTGTGATGGCTACACCCTTCACCTTGAAAACTCAGTAGGATGACTGTCTAGGATTCAGAAGAGCTGTTGGTTTTTCCTTTCAAGTATGACCGTTTTAAGGAACGCCTTTCCGCTTTTTCACGTCCGTTTCTGACAAATGGCTCCCATGAATGGACGTGCCATGTATACGGCTCATCTGTTCAGAATGGAGCACTGCTTCAGCCGACATGTGCACACGCTACATGAACACAGGGTGTGTTTATAAGAAGTATGGGCGTGCGTCAGATGGAGACGCGTTCTTCCGCCATCCGTCGGTAAATTTTCATCCGCCGTGCAAGTGTGAATAGTTTGAAAGCAGCCATGTTGTCCACTATATACAGTACTACGAAAAAGCCAGACACACCCATTTTTTGTTTTCAGTCAAATGGCCATTCAGTACTTATTGTTAAGTATGTGGTGGTAAAAAATAATGATGGGAAAATGTACAGTACATTACAGTAAACCCTCGTTTATCGCGGTTAATCCGTTCCAGACTCTACCGCGATGAGTGAATTTCCGCATAGTTAGAGCATAGAAAACCTGTTTACGACTTTCTAAATACAGTTTTTAACATTATTAGAGCCCTCTAGACATGAAATAACACCCAATTGTTTGGAAAACAGTTAATAAATAATAAAAAATGAAAATAATTGACTCAAGACAACCGAGCGCAAGCTGCATTTTCACTGTCTCGATCAACTTTTTAATGAATATACTGTATTTGAAAAAAACGCGATAGAGTGAAGCCGCGAAATTCGAAGCGCGAAGTTGACGAGGGTCGACTGTAATTCCATTTTCACTTCCATTTCCATTCATTTCCATTTTTGGAGCACTTATTTATGCAGGTCAGGTTCAGTGTTACAAATAAAATGCGTACAGATTTCATACTATCTTTACTGTTGAAGACTTGGAGGTTTTCTGTTAAATCCATTTTCCCATCATTATCGTTCCTTATCCTTACTGTTCATCACTAATATAACGTGAGAATCTCTGACTTGATTAGCCATTTTCAAATAGAAATCTTCAGCTAAGATGATGGACTAAATGTCTGACCTAGCTGATCATTTGTCATACCAGAGAATGACCTCTAAAGACAGGGTACATATCTATTTGCAGTAGAGAAGTTTGGCCGTCGTACACCTATATGCTCATGTACACATTTTGAACTTTAAAAAAAAAAAAAAAAAAAAAAACGTATCCTGGTACGTCATATCATTTCCAAAGACTTTTCTTCCTTATAGAGCGCTTCAATATAAATGTGTATCCGAGCCCTAATCTTTAATCTGCCCAAGTTTCACTTGACTGGAAATGTTAAGCTAGTTTAAAATCGAGTGTATCATATTAGTATGGCGAGTTTATTTGACATTATTAGTCGTTTTTTTTTTTTTTACAGTGTTAAAAAAAAAAAAAAAAAGAAATATACTTTATTATTTACCTGTATATAATTGGACAAATGTTTAGCCCCCTTTATTGTATTGCACTATTAACACGTTTTCTCAGCTATGCAACTATTATTGCTTAACTGACTTGTCGTATATTTTATAATTGATCAGAAGAGGGGAAAAAAAAAAAAAAACCTTTTATACAAAGCACTTACCTTGTGCATCTTATTGATTATGTAAAACATTTTATGGAAATATTTCCCCAAGTACAAACATGTATGCAAATTTACACAAATTCAGTGACAAGCTTAATACAAAGTCATAATCCGAAACTTTAACCTCATAGCTCATTACATTGAACTAAAGCTTGGTAGTTCAGCTGCTGATTCTGAAGGGTTTTTCTTATTATTTTTTTTTATTTTATTTTATTTTTTTATTTTTTTTTTTATAACTATCTTATGTTAAAGTTCCTTTAAAGAGCTGCTGTGGCTATAGAGCTGCCAACACATCCACAAAAGCTCCGTTTAAAGCTGTATTTCATGCCTCCTGTTTTGTTTGGGATCGCTGGAGGATCAGTTGAATTGGTCAGCTTTCCGTTCAGAGTGAACTGTGAACAGCATCAGCCCGCAAGCTTCCCAAATCTGATCTACTTCCACAACATCCTGACGTGGCTGTAAGTAAAAGCTAGTGAGAGGACAGTTTTCAGTGTTTCCTATAAATAACAGTGTTGTGATGTAACATGCTTTGAGCTGTGCCTAAGGAACCTTTCTGCTTATGTTCATTCATATGTTAGATATTTAACATAGGTTTTGCAATATGTAATTATCAGCGTGTCACTCATGAACCATTCACTCCAATTTTAAACAATAAAACGCATTTTTCATCAGAATGTACGATGCATTGATTTTTTTTTTTCTTTTGTTTTTATCTCTCTTGCCTCTATATTTTTCCTCTCTTCTTTTCTTTGCCTTTATTTATTTATTTTTTCCCCCCGATTTATTCTTTTTCCCTTTCCTTATTTGCTCACAGTTCCTCCTGCCACTTCCTTTCCCTCTCCTCTCATCTTCTCCCCATCTCTTCTTTTTTTTTTCTTCTCCTTCCCTTTCCTTTCCTTTCACTTCCTTTCCTTTCTCTTTCTTTTCTATGAAATGTAGTAATGCAGTGTATCTGTTAGTAATGCAGTAAATCTAATGGACACTAGATGGTGCCAGGAGTTGATTGCAGTAATGAAGATCTGTAGATGCAAACTGTCAGAGCCCAAAAAAAAAAAACCCCTGAAGAAATGTAATTTGTTTTATTTGGAGAAAACTGTCATCAGTAGCTAACGGCCCCTGACTTTGGCTCCATACACCTAATCTAAGTTGGTTCAGCTTTATGGGCTGTATCCCAAATTGTATCCATACTCCTCACAGACTGTATCCCAAATTGGTTTCATCGTCCTTAGCCTGTATCCCAAATTGCTCCGTACTCCTCATCCAAATTGTTTCTGCTTCATGGGCTGTATCCCAAATTGCTGGTGAAATTTAAGTCCACGCATTCTGAATTGAATTTATCTTTTATATTTGTTAACCTAGAGCTGTGTGCAATTGTCCATTGCGTTTGGACGATTTCTGGTCCGGTCTGCATCCCAAATTCCTCCTAATCCAAGTCTGAACCTTTGATTCAATTCCTCAGTTCTCCTTAGAACCATTAATTTGCTAAGAACAGATCAACGGTCCTATAAAATTAGTGGATCTATACGGAATCGAGTGAGTGTGTCGAAGTTTCAATGGAAGGCTGAAATGAAGAAACGGAAAGCCGAAGCTACTCTCCTGTAATCCAGTAATCTAATTAAGGTGCTGAATGGCGTTAGGACACTGTAACTGCTGTGCATTTGCGTAATCCGTGCTAGTTCTATAGACAAGACTCCGTTTGCCTCCTGACAGCCAGAAAAGTCTTAGTATTTCGCAAGTTTTTTATGGCTGCAGGCTAAGTGTCAGTTTGATTTGGCATGGAGAGAGAGATCGCTCCTGCTGTTCTGCTGCTGACTCCGTAGGCTCTGACCTACTAAGGTAGTACAGTAACCAAAGTTCTTCGTGTAAAAAAAAAAAAAAAAAAAAAGTGTCAGCAAGATGATGTAGTAGAAGATGACTCACCACAATGGATAGGGTGATGACCCGCTGTCACTACCAGGGCTGGATGAAAGTGGTCGGTAGGTCTGTTCTTTTCTTTCAACCTGATATCTCCGCATGGGAAGTGCATTTTGTTGAAAGCTTTAATCATGATGTGAATTGAAGTCTGAATCAACCCTGGCTTTGCGTTGGCTAGAAAACATCTGTTTGGGATTTGAATGCACTGATCAGTATATCTAGCTATTTATGTAATCTGTAATTAATAATATTAATAATAATAATAATAAGTTTTGAATATCTACAGATGGTTTCACGAGCTAAACCGAAGTTCTCTCGTAGCTTGGTTTGAACTGTAATGGTTTAGGAATAGCTAGCTAAAGTATGGTTACTAACTTTTTTCACATAAACTAGTTTGACGTTGGTTTGACACTGGACCCCGGAGAATAACAGGATCACACTTCAGCTACAAATGAGGCTTTCTTCTAGCGATGAAAACAAGACTGCTGATAAGATTCATGCGCCGTGACTTTATACGTATATACTGTACGTGCCGTTATTATTCGAAATTTGTGAAGCGACACTGTAATCGCATGTACTGTATGCTTTTGCTTTGCAGATATGACTGGCTCGTCAGTGCACTGGATATCGTGTGGCCAGCCACTTATAAAGCCAGTTAGCTGGAAGGTGAAACTTTGCCTGCTGACTAAGCGTGAGCTGGTGCTTTTTGACAAAGCAGAGGTGAGTGCTTCCGTGATTGTAGAAGACTCGGTTTAGGATCATTGTAATATGATGGGCATCTGAGGATTGGCACTGAGGTGACTGACAGAGAGCAGGGATGTTTGGTATGAGTGAGGTCTAAATTCATTCATTCATTCTTCTTCTTCAGTAGGTGCTTTGTTCTGGTCAGGGTTGCTTTACATCTGGAGGCTTTTCCAGGAACACTGGGGCGGTGATATATAACCTGGGAATATAACCTTGCTGGGACCATCAGTCCATTACTGATACTGCCATGTCCTTAGATAACTACTGTAGGGTGTGTTTGATGAGCATGATGGAACTCTGGGCCACCGTTACTGACCTGATTATGGAAAATGATTGCACCATAGTCCCATAGAATATCTGACATAATGCATGGAACTGAAATGAAAAACCAGAATAACTTGAACTGAATTATTTACGCAGTCACGAGGGGGTCGAAATCGACAGTAACTATCTCAAGACCCTGGTGATACCCTTGCCTGACATGATTGTAACTCGGCGTTATGGAAGAAATGGCACGTGCAACAATTTTGCATAGAAGTAGCACTTCCAAACGTGGTCAAACATCTTGGACTTGACTATGAGATGTAAAATTTTGCTCCTTTGAGGTTTTGAAAGCTTTACCTGTATCATTAGAAAAAGTTATGCTAGAGCGTTAAACACTGGCCTGGATGCTGTCGTCGTTGTTCTCTAGGGGGCAGCAGATCTCAAGATAGCAGATCAGCAATCCAAGAGATTAGCTTCTCCAGCTTAAACCGAAGAAACTGTTAGGACGTGCCGTTTCTCTGCCATACCTAATCTGACCACTTACTGTCCATAGATCAGTTGGTTACCGTTTGGAGAGCGACGAGCCGAGTCGTGCACTATGTGGCTCCTGAGACACAACCTCAGCACACCAGAGCAACAGCAGCTCTATAAGGATAAGAGCACCCAGACCGAACGCAGCAGTAAGTGCATGAATCAAGCACTTCCTACATTTCCTACAATCTCAAACAGATCAACCATGTGTATCATGGGGATTCATCTCCTAATTAACTGGCTATCTCATCTCACAAGTGGAAACTCCATCTCCCATGTGTTTCATTGCCAAGAAACCTAACTGATGCCAACTGAATATAATGTCATAAAGAATGGAAAGCTGGTTAGCAAGATCAGTTTTTAAAAGTAAATATCTGATGTGGTGCATTGTGTTTGCTATTAAAAAAAACCCCCAAAAAACATGAAAAGCTCATACACAATTTTTTTTTTTTTGTCCCTGGTACTTAGGCTATTCATGTCCATTTGCCAATTAAAAATAATATGACCAGATACAGGTCCAAAACCTTTCAGGTGGTAACCCTGGGACTTTTTGATTGGTACCATACTTCCAGGTACTGATAAGGGGACAGTAGCAGGGTTTTTCTTATATTTTTTATTTATTTTATGAGCTTTGATTTATTTTTCTACAATTATCGGTTTTATTCGAATCACTAACGCTGTTTGATGTAAATTTTCACACCAAGGGCTGAAAAGTTGCATGGTCATCACGTGAAACTTGCATATGGTTTTTAGAGATTACGCTATGTCTCCTACGTTTTAAATCCTCAAGGTTTTTATTTTTTCCACATGTACCTTCCCCCCCCCCCTGCGATTATAATATGACGGCTACCAACCAACGAGGATGAAAACCCTCGAAGCCAGCCAAGGCTTCCCCCGAGACCCGTGAAACCAGCCAAGCATATCTTGTCACATCTTTTCAAACCGCTGCTCGTGCTGCATCTCAGGGCAGAGAAAGACACTGCGAGGAAAGTGCTCTCTACCCTCTTCTGCATACACGAGGCCACAGATGCACGTGATCGGCTAGTGTAACCGTGATCGGCAAGGGTCAGATAGTATGCCATGCCTCCCACAAAGAAAGCACAGCAAATTCTGGAGCTCTCTTGGCATCGCTGGGATTCAGACTCATGATCCTCAGTTGATGATGATGTTTCTCAGGAGCCATGGGAATGACATGATTTGCATCTTGTAAAATATTTGCTTTGAGCAAGAAAGAGGACACAAATGATATAGTTGTATATGTCAGAACTGATGTTTGTCTCAGTATACCATGAAGCCAGTGTGAATACTCTGGTGCTTTCTCTCTGTCCAGTTAACCTCCAGCAAAGCCACAGAGCACTAATCTGCAGTGGGTGGAATAATCACATGACTGTCACAGGATGCCTTTGTTTAAAAATCAGCCCTGCCTGCATGCAGTGTTTCTCTGAACACTCCAAAAACACTTCACTTCTAAAACGAATCCGCCGTGAACTATTTCTGATCTGTGCGCCGGGATCTTCTGCCACTGCGTAGGAATAGACATCAAATTGGATATTACAATGAATCAGTCCATGCATGCATCCAATTAGTTTATTGAGCCGAGGTTAGACTGTGGAAAAAAAAAAAAGGGATTCGTGGCTCAAGCTGTAGTTTAAATAGATTAAATTAATTTAATCCATCCTTACTGTGCTTTTTCTGGAAAAAAATAGATAGAGTTTGGAATATAATGGGTCAATTCAACATGTTTTCTGTTTCACAGATACAGTATTTCCGTTGCATCTATTCAGGTCAGTGAAATAATCTATAAAAAAAAAAAAAAAAAAAAGGATGTCATGAAGCGAACTTCAGACACCAAACAGTGGTGTCTAGCTTTAAGGCATGATCATGTGAATATTATTATTTGTCTTTTGAGTAACTGATTCTCTTATTATCAGGTTACTTCTTTTTAAAGCACCAATATGCAGATTTTAGAGTCTTTGCAGTAAAAACAGGCAAGCCAACTTTGCCTTTTTCACCCCCAACTATCATCCTGCGATCCTTCTATTGATTGTTCTTCCTCTGGGGGTTACACTAATTTCTGGGCCAGAAAAAAAAAAAAAAAAGAAAATTGAGGATTGAAATAGAGCACCTAGCCTGCTTCAATAAATAGGAATAGTGCAACTCGTAGTTTTTTCTTAGATATCTTTGAAGATATGTGATTAATACAGGTCTAATGACACCTTTTACTTATCACAAATGGCACCTTTTAATGCTTGAATGCACGCCCACTTCGTCATTTAAAAAAAACAAAACAAACAAACAAACAAACAAAAATGCTTTTCCAAAATTGCTGAACTTTAACTTTTGTAAAGCCAAATTGCATAATGACCTCTCCACCTGGATTCAGATGAAGTTCTTTGGTTAAGGATGACTCTTGCTTGGGATTTTGGTTAGTTATGGGTGTGTTATTAATGCTTGAGGTTTTGGTGTAAATGGGAAACTGATCTGCTCTTTTTTTTAACGATCTGTCCGAGCCAGGCTCTAATGCTCTCAGACGTTATTGTATGAAAGCCATTTGCTGGCTCTCGGTAATGATTTGATGTGCACGCAGGTCGGGCAGAGATTTTGAGCGGATGCCGAGGCAACAGTCTGTTCGAGAGAGAGAGAGAGAGAGGGAGAGAAAGAGAGAGAGAGAGAGAGAGAGAGAGAGAGAGAGAGAGAGGGCACAAAAGTAAGAGAGGGTGACAGAGAGCGAGTGGGAGGGAGGGAGGGAGTGA
>JAOVYU010000037.1:10857164-10869279 GCA_025674565.1 Synodontis membranacea | reverse complement strand
TCCCAAATGAAGCTCTGTACTTTTTTTTTTTTTTCCCGAAGTGTCGTTGTATCAAACACTGGCGGGATCTTGTGTGCTCCTGGACACATTCCAGGACCGGGATGTCTGCTACTGTTTTCAGCATAATGCATTGGCTTTGCACTTGTGCAGCTGCATTGCAGTGAACAATAAAACTTGCAACATTTCTCATTCTGTATATCTGTAACGAACTGGTCGTTTCATTGGTCTTGTCACCAAAAGGAAAACAGCACGATGTCGTACTGATAAGAATGAATGATGCTTGTATTCAGAACTCGATGGAATCAGGGTTTATCCCTTAGGCTGGTCTGTTTTTATGAAAACCGAAATTCTGCAAGACAAATGATTAAAAAAAAAAAAAAAAAAAAAGACACTTAAATCTGTCTTAAGATTAAGGGGTCAGATTTTTATTATGACTTTTGTAACCAGGTAAATGCAAATCCCCCTCTGTGAACAAACTCAGCATCTGGACAGCGATGAGTTAACACGAAGCGAGTCGCAGCAGGTAGCCATCCCAGTCGATTGGGAATTCCGAGCACTTCTTCTTCCCTGACAGCCATCCAAGAAAACTGGAGAAATGGTGAGGAGAGATTTGGAACCCTAGCAGTTTCTCCACGAGTACGTCCAAGCGTTAAACTTGTGATATAGTGTATAGGAGAAGATTAATAATTGGTCTTAAGCGGATGGTTCTGTAAGAGCCAAAATATCTTTGCACAATTATCCACTTATTTGAATTTAATACAGCCGAGATGTGTTTAGTGTCTGACATTTTTGTATGTTAGAGAATATAGGTAACAAATCCCGAATGCGTGTTTCAGTGTGATAAAACTCTTCCAGGATCATGAAAACTATTATTTATGGACAGCTAGAGATTCCAGCAGCTTCTTTTCTTAGGAACGTGAAGGTTTGTGTAAGATAGTCGCGTTATAGTCGCTTCATTAGGTCATGGATTCATTCATACCAAAATATATATATTTTTTGGTATGTGCAAAAACACACAGATGTACATAGTGATACAAATATATATACAGTATATACACCGGGGCCAAAGTCTGAGACCAATAAAGAAACTACTTCTGTTTGCCATTCTTTTGCAATAGTTTATTTAAAAAGTTTTTTTCATTGCAAATGTTATCATCTCGATGCAATTACAATCTCATTACAAATATCCTCAGCCACAACTTGGATGAAAACTTGGATCTCTTAGTATTTTCCTGCATCCCCCCCCGTTTCTGCTTTTATGACGGTTAATGTGGACTCCACAAGTAGCGTAAAGTGGAACAGTTAAGACTCATGGAAAATCTAAACCTTTGTTCAAAGGAGATGAAAATACAGTGTCGAGATCACAAATTCGCTTACATTTAAAGGTCCGCTGTGTAGGATTTAAGGGGATCTGTTAGCGGACGTGGAGTATAGTATTGATAAGAATGTTTTAATTAGTGTATAATCACCTGTAACTATGAATCATTGTGTTTTTATAAGCTTAGAATGAGCCGCTTATGTGTACAAAGGGAGCGGGTCCACCTGTACGGTAGCCAAGAACGGACAAACCTCTAGAGAGGGCCTTCCGCGTTTCATGTTTTTCCTTCCTTCCAAAGAAAGGAAGACGAGGAAGAAGGACCTAGAGCAGGGGTGGGCAAACTTTTTGACTCGCGGGCCACATTTGGCTTTTACATTCGACAGCCGGGCCGGGCCCAGCAACCTCCGACTTGCTGGTACCGATCTTATAATTTTGCCGACAATGTCCGAGGCGGGAAGGGGGGGATGCTGGTACCGATCGTATTTTTTTCGCCGACAATCTCCAACGGGGGGTGGAGCCGACCGTACCGAATTTATAATTTCGCCCACAATCTCCGATGTGGGGGTGGGGGGGGGTTGCTGGTGCTGGAAGATCCAAATTTAGAAAGATGTGGGATCATACTTATTATTTAGCACAGAAAAAGCAAGCGAGTGTGTTTTTAAGTACATGATAGTACTTGCTGCGGGCACCTGACTGCCACCCTACGTGCTTGAAAACGCGTCTGTATCTTTCCTTTCATCCACTCCTTATCTCTCTTCTAAATACTGCTAATCACTTTTTTTAGGCTTTCTCCCGCATCTATTTTTGAGTGCACGATAAAGCAGAAAAGGCGTATCCGGGGGAGCTTGCGAGCACTTGGAGACTACAACTGTATCATTTGGGACAGGGCATCCATCTAGTTTAAGGGCGGAAAGATTACAGAGGGAGGAAAGACGAGGAACCGTGGAGAAAAAAGAAAGGAGATTGTAAGAAAAGGGCTGCCTCAGCAGATAAGCACGGGAAGAATTTTGGCACGTAGACTCAACTGAGCCGAAAGTATGTAGCGAGCTGGAGGCTGAGCTTTTGACCGGCAGGAGGCCCGGCTGCATAACCGAAATACTGTATCTTTCCACACGTTCGGAACCTTTTGCTGAATTTACTGAATATGTACAGCGAAATTACAGCGTAGGATTCTTCACAACAACGTGGTAGAATGTTTTGACACAAAACCAGGCTTTATCTTCATCCGTAAAGTTACCGATCGCGTGTCGAGTCATGATGTATTGATTTAGCAGTAAGTTAAGAAAGAGATGCAAGATAAGTTACACTGATATAGCACTGTATCGTAACAACTTCTAGCCGACCACTGGAAGATCGCCGTTACGGAAATGACTCAAACATAAGACTCGATTAATATTTCCGCGCCCGGAGGCTATGCAGCGAATGTCATGGTATTCAAGCCACTCGGAGGAGAGGTTACCCCACAGCAAAGTATCGCATGCGGCTCTGAGCCTTGCCTCTGTTCCTATTCATATCATTATTCCTGACAGGGTAATAACATGCCTCCTCAAAGGGGCAAAGTTTAGAAAGAAGGCTCGAAGTAGAGAGTTTGACATTTCTGACAAATTTTCAGGTGATTAAGAGTTCCTATTCATAAACCCCTGGAGCTCACGACGTTCAGAAGCTGTCATCAGACTTTTTTTTTCTTTTCTTTTTTCCCCGAGACGTCATGTTATGGTATTATGTGATATCTGGGGGAGAGAAAAAAAAAATGGATGTGGAAAAAATTCTTGAAATTAAGGTGAAACAAAATGCTGGGAATAAATTAAAGATAAAACATGGCAAACTACAAGGCATAAATGTCACTTAAGGGGGGAAAAAAAGGAAATAATGGAATAAATATGCATAAATTAAAAAAAAATTTAAAAAAATCGGATAAATGGGAAGTAGGCGGAATTAAAAATCTAAATTAGAACCCTGAAAACAACCCACACTATTTAGTCGATCCTTATTTCCTTTGTTTTATTTTCTTTAAAAGAAAAGAAAAAAAATCGTTATCTTCTTGGTGATCATTCACGCCCGCGTTTAGCGATGTTCACTTGTGATCCGGCCACCCGTAAATTGGTGAAACGTTTCTTGAATAAATTTCATCACAATCCAACATGCATCGATGGCCATCTTAAGAACGAGACGTAAGAGATTACAATAAAACAAGCAACAAACAAGCAAATAAATACTCAATACAAGCCACCCGTACGCTCCCTGATATGAAAATTTGAGCCCTGGAGGATCCTTCTCATGTCCCTTAAAGATTCTGTGTAGACATTTATTCTAGATTTTGATTCCAGATCCTGAAAGAACCCTTCAAGAACCCTTTCTCCCCCCCCTAAGCACGTCGAAACTATGTTGTTGTTTTTGTTGTTTTTTTTTCCTTTCCGTTTACAGTCTCGCAAAAGCATTGATTAAAACAACAGCGGAGTCAAATAACGGCTTTATTTTTGTTTTTAATTGAACAATCACACACACAAAGTATTTGACATTAAAAAAAGTGTGTTCCAGAAATAGATAACGTGTAGGCACTCACTCATCACAGCGAGTGAGACCTAGAGTTACATTTGACATTTGCATGAACTTTAGAACTAAACCTCTGTTAATGTTTAACTCGTGAGCACATTTGAAAATTCGTTTGAAAATCAGAAGTATCCTGTTCACGACTTTGGCATCTTCTTCTTTTTCTTTTTTTTTTTTTTTTTTTTTTTTGCATGATATGGTTTTCTTATAATCTGTCTGCAAAAATGACTAAACACAGGAGGTGTCCTTAAATAAAACACACAATAGATACACAACTATATGGATAATAAATGGCACTCATTGTTGCATTAATCGGATGGCAGTAACCGGTATGCAGAAAAGGCATTCTGGGATTGATTTCCTATCCAGACCTACAAGTCAGACACTCTGAACACTGTTCAGCTCTATGCTTATGACGGTACCAAATACTGCTCCAGTGCGGATCGTAGAAAGAAAGAAAGAAAAAAAAAAAAAAAGAACCACGATCGAAGTGTCTGTGACAAATGCGACATTTAATACTGCTTGATCTTCATATGATTTATTATTCAACAGTCCACTAATTTGATTGGATGTGTGGTGCTCCGAGAGTGCTTATATTATTATTCAACCGCGTCGTGATGTGTGTCTGTGTTCTCCGCGTAAACTAACTGAAGCTGTTACTGTAAGAGCGATAGAGTTAGCGAAATCATCAGTGGGTATGGCGAACCATCCGTCTTTCGCGAATATAACTCCTGCCTAATATGAAAGCTCGTCAGAATTGAAGATGAAACGGAAGAGGTACCCTTTCGCGGGGAGGTTTCAATCTCCGGGTGAAAGCGCTTGACCAGTTGTTCTCCCGACAATTAGACTACCTCTGTGATGCTACTTGACGTCTCCATAGACTAGCAAATTATGACGCCATCCGATAAGGTCTGAGATGAAAGAGTGACTGAGACGAGTGTCGGAGGCGTTGCGGAACCTTTCCGTGGCGTGTAGGATACCATATACGGACAAAATTGCGGTCTAATTACAAAACGTACATTATACTGCGATAAGTGGGGGAATCTCTGCAATAATGTGCTCTGCCGTACCGCGAGAATAACTGCCGTAAACGTTTGGAGAATGTTGGGTGATGTTGGCTCACGGTGACGCACTTAGCCGTCATGTTTTCGTCAATGGGAAAACTACTACGATTGCTACTAAGTCTCGCCCTTGAATGTAGAATGTCCCTAGAAGGGATGCCAATTTTGCAGGAATGTACAAGTCTAGGTGAACTAGCTAGCAAGCTGCCCAACGGGTTGGCATTAAGTAAATATTGCGTCTCCTGTATTATGTATGTTAACATGTGGAGTGAAAATCAACAAATCATTTGGCCATATCCAAAAACGTCGCTTACTGAATATGAATTTCTTACTCGATTCTACACTGACTCTGACAATTTTTTTTTTTCCCCTTTACAACGTCTTTGTTTTTCTCTGTTTGCCCACAAAGCAGTGATTCTAGAACAACACTCATTTAGGGGGTTTGTTAAAGCCAATCATCTATTCATTCCGTCTGATTCTATACACGCAGTAATTATCCCAGTCAGTAATTGCATCTACGTCCTTAATGAAATGTGCAGTCCCGTGCTCCACTTCTGTCCAGCCCTTCTCCTCTAAATGAATGTCTAAATACTTTTGGTGTTTTTTTTTTTATTTTTATTAATCTGTTCTGCATTTGTGAATCCGCTCTTCAGCTCTTTTTTTTTTTTCTGCTAACCAGTGCACCGGTATTTTTTTTTTCTTTCCCCCTGCACATCTCTGTCCTTCCATGCCAACCCACAGTTTCCATGGTAACACCGACTTTGAGGGGCGTCTCACATCAGCAGCAGCATGAGCAGATGTGAGTGTGGTGTGTGTGTGTGCGTGCGTGCGTGCGTGCGTGTGTGTGTGGCTCAGTCTGCATGGCAACCCACCTCTCTGCCAGACACCACGGATGAGACGAAAGATTTTGAAGGAGCGAAAGAGAAAAAAAGATTTCTTTACAGATGTGCCGGATTGGCTGTTGGCGTGTTGTGTTCTCTCTCTCTCTCTCTCTCTCTCTCTCTCTCTCTCTCTCTCTCTTAAAGAACACATGAGCTGAGTGTTTGTGTGTCTCTGCCGCTTCCTGTCCAGGGTTTCCTGAGCCGAAGGTTGAAAGGCTCCATCAAACGCACCAAGAGTCAACCCAAGCTCGACCGCAACAGCAGCTTCAGGAACATCCTTCCGGCCTTCAAGAACGCCGACAATGACAGGTAAGCCTCTCTCTCTCTCTCTCTCTCTCTCTCTCTCTCTCTCTCTCTCTCTCTCTCTCTCTCAAATGCTGACTTGTGTGCCTTCATTCAGAGCTGCGCTGTATTTAACGTCTGCATAAGGAAGTCAGGATTTTGTTAGGACGAAGCAATTAAGCAGCACCGCCAGATGTTCCTGCATTTTCTTTATCTCTTGTAACTTAATATGGATTTTCTCCCCCCCTTCCCCCCCCTTTTTTTCCCCTTTCAAATCATTCAGAAATTCTGACACGTCGAACTGCCTGGAAGGGATCAGAACATTAAAAATTAAAAGCATTGAGCTGCCGTCGGAGTACCGTCTATTCCTCTCATTCAGAACCTTATTAGGAAATGTTAGTAATTAAAAAGCTGACACTCTGTTATTCACGTTAATTAAAAAGTTTCTTCCGCTTGTTGTGACGATACAGATCTTCCTCCCCCCCCCCTCTTCTTTTCCTGTTCCATCTCGATATAATCCCCCACATTAGGCCCAAAACATTGAGCGTCTTTATTACTGCTGTTAGCAATCTTTAGAACGCCTTTGTACAGTAATAAACCCTTTGAGTCAGCTTTCGCAGATGAATTGAGCGCCGCGTGCGAGAGAAGGGAATTGGATCGCTCTGAGGATGAATGGTCCAGCTGCAGTCTAATTTGTGTGAGATAGCCTGTGAAATATGTCTCTCCCTTCTCAACTGTACCCAAGAGCTTTGGAGGAGTGTTGTCACGCACAGGATTTCTCATCGTACAGGTTTCGTGGCAGTCGATAAGACGCTGAATAATACCTGGATATTTCTCACGCTGTAGTCACGGCCTGGCTTTCGGCAAGTAGAAACTGGTTCCGGGTACGACCGGACCACTGTTATGGACCTCCTGTTCAAAAACAAAGTCAATCCAACTAACAAAGAATATTCTAATGACGTTTGGTGAAGCGTTCGAAGGCTTCTAAGAAGCTCAGCCTGTAACATTGTGTAACTGATGTCCTCTTAAAACTTGGTTGAGGAGAAGGAATAGGAGTAGGAATTCTGAGTTTTCTTTCATTTTTCCTAGGTGGAGCTCGTAAATTGTGAGATACAAACTTCGGTTGAATGCCGCAACCGTCCTTTTTCAACCCTTGCTAAGTAATCTAAAGTAGCACATTGTGTTTGTGAGTTTGAGAGATCATGGAATCGTTGGCGAAGGTTTAGCTAGAGTGTTCATCGCTGCCTTCAGATGGAACTTGTGTCATGTGAAGTCGTCTAAATGAAATGCTCGGTGCTCAAATGGTAAGTCGTCATGAGATCTGCGGCGTTAGGAAATGGCTAGAAGCCACCAAGGCTAACGTCAAACAATTAGCAAGCCTGCGGGCAGGTAACGTAGCGTACGAAATGCGAAGACGTAATGAAGAGTTGAGGCTGTTGGGGACATCGAGATTTTCCTCGGACTTGTTATTAAAACTCTACATGACTCAAAGTACAATATATAACTCGCCATACACCAAAAAAAAAAAAAAAAGTGCTTCCGTGACCCAGGTCATTTCTGAAAACATCAAACAGCAAACCCCTCACACCTCGTGAAATTTCCACTTCTGAAGCCATGCACAGACAGACTCATGAGCACATTAAACACAGCCACGTTTGAAAGCACCATGTTCAAGTACAAAGCAGGAGAGGTTGAAAGATTGCCCGGTTTTGTTAGTGTTTCCGTACGCCTGCTTGATCCGAAAACATGATTCCGTCTGTCATCCGCTCGCTCTTGTTAATCCACCCGTGAAAGCGTTTTTCCGTCAGTCAGGTCAGCCGATGTGTGTAGTGCAGCGGGCGGCGGGATTCTGAAGCACGTGCTGTAGTTACATCAGCAGCATTAAGGATCACGCTACGTTTAAACATATAGAATAAACGAAACCTTTTTTTGCAACAGTAGGAAGTAGGGTTCATTTTCTTTCCCTGGCGGTTGTTGAAGCTATGTCCGTACCAGGGTACCACAAATTACAAAAACTACAAATAGTGCGCATAAAAACTGCTTGTTCTGGGGTATCAGGGCTACTGACACGTCCACTTTGTGTGTAATAATGTTCTACTTCAGGTTGCAACTACTTAAGAATGCGTAAAATCACTATGTGAAAAAGTTTCCAAAGTTCTCCAGAACACCAAGAAAATATTCACTCATTCATCCTCGGTAACCCTTTTATCCTGGCCACGATAAGGGTGGCTCCAAAGCCTATCCCTGGACAACTGGATTGGAATACCCCCTGGATGAGATTCCAGTCTATCACAGGAGACGATGTGTGCACATACAGTGGAACCTCGGGTCATGACCGCGATCCGTTCCAGAACTCTGGTCGTGACCCGAACGTAATTTCCCCGTAGGATTGCATGTAAATACGATTAATTTGTTCCAGACCGTACAAACTATATGTAATTTTTTATATATATATATATATATTTTTTATTTAAGCACAAAAATAGTCAATTATACCATCGAATGCACAGTGTAATAGTAAATGAATGCAAAAACATTGAATAACACTGACAAAACCTTGAAGAACAGAGAAAACTAACACTGCAGGAGCTCGTGCAAGACCAGGTTCGCGCTACAGCCTTACAAACCGCTCGCTGTAAACACTTTTTTTTTAATGAGTTTTAAGCACAGGGAAAAAAACATAACGTATGAAAAATCCTTAAATTATACAGAAAATAACCCTAAACAGCCAAGAAAATTAAACTTGCATGAGTGGAGTTCTGGTGTGAAGGAAGTGATGAGGAAGCTGGGTTTAGAGGAGCTTACAGTTTTGACGGAGAGTCCGAGTCTGTGACGTAGTGTTTTCTCTCGTATGATTTCTTCTATTTCAGGGGCTTCTGGTGTTTTTAGTCGTTTAGCTGGTGGACCAGACTTCACCAAATAGCGGTCTAATGTGACTTCCCTTTTCCTGCGCAATACAACTATCCGGAAATGCGAGACTTTGACGGCGTAATTGTTCGCCACCCGAGCGTGTGGTCGTGAACCGATGCGAAATTTCGGATTTCGGCCAACTTTTTGTTTTGTACGATTTGTACGTGATCAGCAGCGTCCATAATCCGAAGGTTCCACTGTACACGCACTCATTCACTTTTTAGGCTAGCCAGTGCTCCGTCCTTCTACGTACATGAAATGTTCTGACAACCAGAAGTTTTGTAGGACCATAACATTCAGAAAACTGTCTAGTAGACTACTGCCGTGTCAAAGTGCATCCAAGGAAGCCTATAAAAGTGATTCACCATGCGTATCCAGTTTCTGAAGCATAGATGAGTCCAGTGCAATGGAGCGTTGAGCAGAGTGTTCGGAAGCAGATCATCAAACACGCGGCTGATCCGAAAGCTCGAAGCAGGTCCCGTTCAGAGCAACAGAACCACATGCACCTCCTCACACTTTTCCACCTCATGCATCCATTCCAGCTGTGAAGGTGTTCTGAAAGGTTGACGCAGGTGTTTTGACAGAATGAAACCTACTCTCTTATTAGGCTAGTGGTTTGTATTTATTATTATTTTTTTTTCTTCCTCTTCACTCGTGCTGGGTTCTTGTACTGCGTTCACTCTAAAGGACGTGTAGATATTTGGTCAGTATAATCTGTAATGGTTTCACATTTACTCCATCTCCATCTTGTGTAGACAAAGTGATAGTATTTGAATTTCTTTTTTTTTTTTTAGAGCTTATCCATCGTTTCCAGACAGGCCCGAATATTTTCTCGTAATCCATCTAGACAAGACGTCTGCGTGCACAATCTCGAAGTCTACTGTTTTAAGCCCCGTCCACACACACACACATACAGATATTTTGATATTGAAGATATTCAGGATAATAAACTCCCTCCAAAGTGGAAACATTTCTTAAAATTATATGTAAAAAAAAAAAAAAACCTGAATACCTAAAGGGGAAAAAAGGCAGCATATGCGCAAAACCTATAAACGTCAATTTCCTAGAAAGTCAATTTCACCACTTTCTTCCAGCCATGTCTTCAAACACGCTAACGTTTCGGTCTAGTGGTGTTCGTCGCCATGGTTGAAACGTCACCGTGTGTCTCGACATGGCCGGAAGAAAGCGGCGAAATAGAGTTTTGTGTTTTATTTTTTATTTATTCAGTGTCGGATTTCTGTCTTTGGTTTAATACCACAAACAACCATACTGGGAAGGTGCATCCTTTTATAGATTTCATTTGTAAAACTCTGTATTCATGTACTGTACGTACTGTAGACGGCAATGAGAGAATGCTGTGTGGGTCTTATGATAATGCTAGGAGTTGGTTTATCATGGCTGTTGACCAGATTGTTACTTTGTGGTTTGTAATTTCGCATTTGATAACGTGTTGGCGGTTTCAATTTCACTTTATTTTAATATCGCCCCCTCGTGTGCAGGCGTGAGAATATGAGCCGGGCTCCCCTCCTGCTAAATCTTCTGAAAATTTCTAAGCGCGCTATGAAGAAGGATACCGCGTTAGACCTGGGCATGCAGGCGTAACCTTAAAAACTGAGTTTTGTACACAAGGGCTGGTTTGTTTGTCATGTTTGCGTTTTGTTTTTTTTTTTTTTTTTAAGCCTCTCCCCATCACACGACAGCTACCGGGGAGCGTGAAGGCTATCATGTGCTTCCGCTGAGGCCATCTTTTCTGCTTGCTCATGCAGTGTCAGGGACAGAAGTCGGAAGAAACGCACTCTGTGGGAAAAGCGCTATCCAATCACGTTCCGGACACGTGAGCTCACAGCTGCCCATGATTGGCTAATGTCGCTGTAATCGACTGTGGGGGAGAGTATGCCACCCCATCCTGTTCGATTCCCCTTTTCCACCTGTTCTTGAACCGGTTCCATTCAGTATTCTTTGAATCTTGGTGCCAACTAGCAAATGAGCCTGTGTTTCTTCCAGCAGTTTTGAGCAGAACCATTGTAATCAAGGATGCGTCATCAGCAGACGGTGTTACGCGATTGAAGTAAATGGTAGTAGCAAGATGTTGGATCGCACTGAGCTATTGTTCTGTCATTGCAGAAATTTTCCTGATTTATGTCTGCTTTTCCCTTGCATTCTCCATCGCTTCGCTCTGCTTCCTGTCCAAACTAATGACACCCACTGATGCCGTCATGGTTCGCACTGGAAAGAACAGCTTTTTTTTTTGTTCGTTTCCAGCTGGGAACCAACTTTTCAGGTTCCGAGCCAATTTATTCTCGATTGAAATGGTTCCAGATTTGGTAGGATAAACCAGAATGGTACTGTACTCATTCCCTGTAGGTGGAAAGGAGGAACGAGTTCACAGGCCGGTTTTGCTCTCTTCAAACTGGTGATCTCCAGGCGCTTTTTCGTTGCGCCGCTCACGATCCCTAGTGCAATAACTTTCCAAATCACTTTCGTGTAGATTTTTAAAGCGACGTTTTTCGGAAATGTCTGTACACCTATGGACATTAGAGTGCAGTTGCATCATCGCTACAGCGTGACAGCGAACCCAGAAGGGTGTTTAAATAAATAATTTATGTATAAACGTACAGTATAAATACCAACCAACTAAAAATATTTGTACAATACTGAAACGTATATACTGTAGGTCGGTCCTCATTAGCTATTGAAAAGGAATGCCACTAGTAGCATGGGCCTTTTGATATTTTCAGAAATAGCGTTATTCTGCTGTAGCTGAACCTCGTACAGGATCACAGACGTTCGGACGAAACCATCCTCTCTGTGTTAAAGCTCTTTCGTCCTGACAGCTTTAAATAGTAACAGGTAAGTTGTATTTCTAATAATCAAGCGAATAAATGAATATATATTTTAAAAATAAATGAATAAGGCTTAAATAAAAAAAATAAAAAAATCGTAGCTTCTCTTGTCAAATTGTGAGCCTGAAACAAAAGTGCGCACAAAAATGTAGAACAGGTCGACGGATTCTTCTTCATTAACTACAATTTCTGGAGTATAACCGTTCTTCCCAGTGATGGCTGTCATGTTTCTATGGTGTGTGTGTGTGTGTGTGTGTATGTGTGTGTGTG
>JAOVYU010000037.1:10844156-10857064 GCA_025674565.1 Synodontis membranacea | reverse complement strand
GTGTGTGTGTGTGTGTGTGTGTGTGTGTGTGTGTGTGTTAAATTGCCTTGTGTAAACTCAGGGTCTCAGTACTGACACCGTGACCCTTTTGTGTAAAGGGACACGACACTTCATGTATCTCTGACACCATTTACTGACGGACTGTTTAGTGCACTGGCTTAACCCTTTCACACACCATTTTTTTTTTAAGTAAATACAGGACATATATCACTTGACTATAACAAACTCTAACTTTTTAACCCTTGGTGGTCTGGGACTCTTTTTGGGCATTTTTTGTATGCATTTAATTTTGCATACGCTGTATCTAAAATCTTTAAAGATGTTTATCATGCAAGTGTCTGGTCCGATATCTTTTTCTTCTTCTTCTTCTTCTTGTTTTTTTCTCAATGCAACCTAGCCATATAGCCGGCCTGATGATCCTCATTAAAACTTCATTAAAGATCATCAACTAAAGCCGAACACGCACAAACGAATCCCCGAAAACTTTATTCAGTAAAATTATGTTTAAGATCATTTAAGATTTAATTTGCTTATATGGAGAAAAAAAAATGGGATAGTCCGGTAAATGAAGTGGAAATCACTTTCCTTTGTGATCTGTGAACACCAACAAAACCCACAAGTGAGGTTTGTGCTAGCACTTTCAACAGGACTTTCTTGGAATGAGGTCATTTCCATTGCAATTTCATGAAAGATTGCGTGACATAATCGTACGGACTTGATTCCTGACCTCACTTTGGTACAACTAGTTATGTTATGTTAGTATGATATTTGCAACCACGTGGAGAGCCGATTTTCTTTTTCGATATTTAGAAAAATGCCGCACTTCATATGGTGTGAAAATTCAAAAGCCGTCTAAGTAATCGTGGTATGTTTTATAAATAATTCCGGCATGACAGGGTTTGTTTTGCAGGCTTTCTGCTTCCCCGGTCTGCTTTTAGTTTAAGTCTTTTATCACAGAAAAGCGAGAGGAAACTCGCTCCTCTTTATGCTATTTTTTGTTACGCTTTGAACAACCTTCGTATACGGGTTTTACATGGAATGTGGGATGAACTCTTTGCGCTTGGCTTTCCCTTTTCTTATCAGTGAAGAATGCCAGCTAGTTGACGTTATTGTTACGGATAAACTGTCTGCAGGATCAAGGAGCTCCAGCTAGCGGCTCGACCTCCTGCGCGGCTCAGGACGAACAGCCGCAGCCCTTTTAGCGTTCGAGAAGCTGTTTGCCGCTCGACTGATTTTCGCTGGAGTAAATGAAAACCGCTGCCTGACGTCGCCTTTAGACAAAGAAGCATTATAACTAGAGTCTTAAAAGCAAAAAAATATACACTTAGCCTCAGGAGGTGCGAATTGCTTGTCAGGCGCTGAATGGAATATTAAGCTCGAGCTATTGATTTTTCCCTCCGCATCCGAACAGCGGTGATCCAGCTGTCCTCCCCAGAACTGCGTGTTTAAGATGAGGGACCTGCGGCGATTTGGATTCAAGATGGGCCCAGCTATTTCTGGAAATCTCCTTCCACAGTAGGGTGGCACGTATCATCTCCGAGTTTTTCTTTCCTAGAAGCCGAAGCACGCTCCGTCTCCCTCTGCGGTTCCTCGTCCCCAGGAGAGACAGAAAGCAGCATTGTGGGGTTCGGGATGTTTTTTTTTTTTGTTTGTTTGTTTTTTATTTTCAAGATAATCCTGACTTCTTTGATGAGTCAGCGATGATGTTGCAGGCTGGTTGTTATAACATATTTATAACCACAGCGCTGACGATTGCTCGATTCTGATTGGTCGGAAGTTGCAGCTTGCCTTTTCAACAGCGCAGCTCTGTAGTTCCGGGTACATCTATACACGCGTATATACATACACACATGCTGTATATAAGGGTCATCTCTCTCTCTCTCTCTCTCTCTCTCTCTATATATATATATATATATAGTATAGTGGATGCTCGCTAAAACCAACTTTTTTTTTAAAAAGTGTGTAACTGCTGATAGGGGGAGGTTTTATGTATGTGCAAAGAATGCTGGAAAGAAACAATGACCTCAGACATGATCATATCAGGTCTTTCTTACTTACTACAACATGCAGTAAGCTATAATAAACGAAATGTCAACAAAATTTGTTACCCAGGTGCACTAATGTTACACAGTTCTAAAAATGTAAAAATAAATAAATAAATAAATAAATAAATAATAATAATAATAATAATAAAGTAAATTGCCCTCCCTCAATGATGCAGAATTCATGATATAAATATCTAGATATAAAAATTTGTACTAAAACAGTAGGGTGTTTGAGACTTTAGCCCAGAAGTGTCAATATTTTCAATTTAAAAAAAAAAAAAAAAAAGAGTTATTTTGACCTTCTAAACACATGCCAGTGGGTTGACCGGTAGGTGGACTATCTACTCTCAGTTGCCCCAAATTGAATGTCACATCCACAACAAAGTTTAAAAACCTACAGAAATAGTGCTCTCAGTTCCGACAGCGAGAAACAAAAGACCCAGACGGACACGCCGAGGTTTCCAGGTCACCGTCTCCCCATGCTGCTCTATGGCCCAATTAATTACAGACCCCAGAGTCATGGAGGCCAGTGAAACATGTGGCCTCGCTAATACCAAGAGACATGTTCGCCCAGAGCCACACACTGCTCCCCTATAATCCCCACAACACCCCAGAGGCCTGTCTCGGCTACTGTCTCTATTGCTTTGATTTACTTTTCTGGTCGTGCGGCTGATTTCGTCTCAGCGTGAGGTGTGTAGGTGTGTATGTGTGAAACTGTAAAGCAAATGAGAGACTGTTAGTTGGTTGTTTATTGCCATATAAGTCTGAGTCAGTTCATAATAAACAGTGTGAGCTGGCATTTATTGCTAGATCTTACATCCATTCGTTAAACTCAGCAAGCGCTTGATTACTGCAGATGCGTCGGTGTCTGAGTGAGGTATAGACTTATACGGTTATTTCTGTAAAATTAATCCCTTTTGGAAATCTGTCTGCTTTTATGGACAGGGAGTCGTGTGTGTGTGTGTGTGTGTGTGTGTGTGTGTGTGTGTGTGTAGGGGGATCTACACTGGGAGACTGTGAATGAGTGATGTTTACTGGGTGACGGTGAAAACTGTGGCTCTCTGCCCACTGTGGCTCGGCCTCATTAAATCTATTCCTCCTAAAGAAACCCTACAGCGAGCATGTGTGTCCTCGCTCCGTTCTATCTGTCTCTCTCTCTCTCTCTCTCTCGCTCTTTTGCTCGGCGCCTTTACAGTGCCGAATCTCTGACTATTCCGCTTCCCGTTTTTCACCTGTTATTCAGTGTAATGCACATTACCAAAAAAATGTCTCCTGGAATGTTTCCTTGCTGCAATTTAATAACAGCAATTACTGCAAACCTGTAGTAGGCAATACAGCAGACACAAGTGACACATTTCTCAGTGTTTTAGTGAAACAGGATGATTAATTCATTGTGCACCGGAGCAAAATGATGGGCGTCGAAAACGTCATCGCACCGATCCTCCCCTCAGCCGCTCAGTCCTCCATCTTGACATCGCCGAAGCTTGCGCACTTAGCGTTTCCAGGGAATGAGGCATCCAACGCCGGGTGACTGGAGTGTGCTCCGAGCGTATTGTGTGGTTTCCATATACGATATCATGGGTACAAACGCTAACCAGATCCCACCAACAACCCATAAAGACTCTGTATGATTCTGTATTTCTGCTGATGTATTTTTCAGAAAGTCATGTTGTGTTGAACTGCGTGACTGAGCCACACAACAGCCAAAAGTGATCAATATACTATAAATATAGTGTGAACTACTCAGTATGAACTCCTACCACCTGCTGCACTACTTTCTGTCTTTCAGCCGAGTTGCAATCTGGTTGACAGCAGAATGGTTTTCGCTAGGCGGATTAATTAGCGTGCACAGATAACAGAGTTTTCAGAAGCAGGAACACACGCCGGAATGTGGAAACATTGTGACGAAACGAAGCCAAATTTAAAAAAAAAAAAAATAAATGTCCAGACTAAAGCTGTTATATAACTCTCCTGCTTGCTATACACAGTCGTCTCGCAGTTAAAGACGAACCATATCTTTTGCATGGAATGTGAGAACACAGCTCGTAGCCAAAGTGTCACATGATGTCAGACTTGATTTCAGCTGCATCTTGACTTTTCTTAAATTAATGCCATTGTTGTCGTGTACTAATGCATACTAATTGTCTTCTCAGCTCTGGAATTATATATATATATATATATTTAAATAGAATTGGATTTGTCTTTTTCATTTAACCACATAATATCTTGGGAATATTTGTCATTGCAGTGATTCAGTGAGAAGATTCTTCCAAAGGATGCTCAGCTCAGCTCTGCATGTCCTGAGGTGTCTATAGCTGTTCTTCAGCTTCGCCTCTCTAGACAAACCCAGAGTGTTCATCCAAAAAAGTAAAATAAAATCAAGCCCTAAATAATGCTTTATGCCATAATTTTGTGAATATTTGCATCACCTCTGGCTCAACCTTGGAGACCTTGGAATGAACCAAGCTACAGTACTAAATCTACGCATACCTTTATTTCTCAGCTCAAGAACCAGTTCAGGGAGAAATCATAAAACTAATCATTAAGTTTAATGCAAAAGGAAAAAAAAAAGAATGTCGTTCTCTTGAAGCAGGAAGCATGTGGTGGTACCATGTATTTTTCAAGCTGGGAAAGATCGATAGGATTGATCGCTTCGAACAGAAACATTAATGAATAAATATATCAATGACACCCACACCAGTGTAACTCATTACAAAAGCATCGCTAACGAGATCTCATTGTTGACCTTTCGCTGTTGCGCTTATCGTTTCAATTAATTCTGATTCTCTCGGGCTGTCGTGCTAATATTTTCCGCAGCCCATTGTTTCCACGCTGATGTTGTCACATTCTGACCCCGCCGCCTCGTATTTACTGACAACCATGCATCCCATCTTCATTTGTCAGCCGGCCATGCTGGATTATAAACCATCCCTGGGATGATGAAGAGTAATTAGATTTGTGGAGACATGGCTGGTGTTTGTGCCAGCTATATCCCAGGCTATAAGATGGTGATTTGCGATCTGTGGACCCGTCTCCTTCCGAGGCCTGGTTGATGTAAGGCCGAGCCAGAGGACATCCTCACCTTCCTGTTAAGACACGTTCCGGTGGAACACCGACCTGAATTCCAATTTCATCGGCCCTGACTTCATCACACCAGGGCAGCTGCTGAATATTTTAGACAAGGTGCTTCATTATCGAATCAGATAGGAGGTGGTGGCGATCGTTGGATTACCGGGCAGCGCTATATAAAATGATGGCGTTATAGAGACCGAGCTGCTGCTAGGGACTTTCACTGGAGCCTGACACACTTGCAAGTTTGCATTGTTGCGAGCAAAGTCGGCACATTGTTTGGCCTGCCTGTGGTCTTAATCCGTTGTGAGAGAGGCACAGTGACAGCTCTAGCACAGGGAGGATGAAAACTGTTAGAGCCAGACCCCAAAAGCATTGCATTTCCATCGCATCCTTTTTTACAGCAAATAACTCTCTTTGGTAGCCTACACTTTTTCCCATCCGTTCCTCTGACAAGACGGCTTATTCACGGATCTCTCCGATCAGCCCGTGGTGGCGAGGTTTGGACCGAACTGGAATACTTGCGTTTGCGATTTGCATTTAAGAAGTGCCATCAGCTTTGTACAGTTGCAATAAGAGGAGAAGGCTGTTTAGGCTCCATAATGGCTCTTTCTTGCGTGACCATGTGCAGACCCGATTCAGTCCGGAGCAAAAGTGTGAAGAGAAACGGAGTGCAAGTCCTGAGAAGCTAGCGTCCCTCTTGTTAGATAAAAAAAGGGCATCAGGCTGCATTGTAATGTCAGCTTTCAGTGTTCCGGCAAACATCAGGTTGATTTTGGGGGCCTTGTATGAGTACTCCCACCCTACTTCACAGCCGGAAACCTTTCGCAAGCACCTGACGTCTCCTGGAACCCTCCATCGCTTTCTGTCATGACTTCTAACTTTTCGCAGCGTTTTGGCGTCAATCGAGTCTATTTCTGGCAGCATGAGTCAGACAAATTGCCCCTGAATCAAGATAATCCACCAGGTTGCTTAACATTCCGCCAGATTCCTCGCTGCTACTTTGGATGGACGAGCTGATGACGCCCCAAAGGAATGCTAATGTTGCTGGGTTTTGATTTGAAGCACGTCTCTTTGTCTTGCTCTTGCACATCTCCTTGTCTTCGTTTTAAGTGTAAACGGGTTTAACTTGGCAAATACATTCTAGGGTTGAATATTTTTATCTTCCAAGCTTAAACCCAGATAGCATGCAACGGCGGCATGTACACGTTATGTCTGAGCGGCGTAACTTGTGTTGTAATCGGATTTGTCTGCTCTCAGTAGAGAATCTTACATGAACGTCATTCTTTTGGTATGGGTTTAGGAAACGTGAATTTGGCAATGATCATTTGATATCAATACATAAACTGCATGGCCAAAAGTTTGTGAACACCTGACCACCAACATGTAAGCCGTCCTCAAACCGTTACTACAAAGTTTGGAAGCACATGACTGTATAGGACGTCATTGTATGCTGTAGCATTACAGCTTCCCTTCACTGGAACTGACAGTCATGCAATGTCATGAAGACATTGCTTGCCAAGGTTGATGTGGAAGAGCTTGAGTTGCCTGCACCTAATCTCAACCCCAGTGAGAAACGCCGACTGCGCACCAGGTCTTCTCACATGACATCAGACCCTGACCCCCACATACAGTACAGTATGCTCAAGCGGCTGAATGGACACAAATCCCCACAGCCGTGTTCCAAAACTCTAGCGGAAAGCCTTCCTAGAAGGGTGGAAATTATAATAACAGCAAATGGAGACTGAATTTGGAGGTTGATGTTCAACAAGCACATGTGGGTGTGACGCCGAGGTGTCCGCATACTGTACTTTTGCCATATAGCGCATCACTGAGAATGAGAATACGAAAGCGTGAATCCCAGCGTCACTTGCGCCAATGTACATGGGTGATTTAATTTCCGACTCCCTAATATTACATTTACAAGTACTATGTATGTACAGTAAATATGTAATACAGTGTGTTTTCTAATACATTCTATGTTTTAAAAAAAAAAAAAAAAACGGTCTCAGATGTGTTACTCATGTAAGAACGAAATGCAGCAGCCTCCAGCAAAGAAACTTTGGAAATTCCATGACGTTTCTGAACGGTTTGGTGAATGTGCTCTTAGATTCCATGCTGAAAGATTCTAAAACATTATTACGAGTCACAAAGGCTAAATGGCATCGCAGCCGTGGACTCAGCCATAGAAGCAGAACTCGTTATATAACCATCGCTAACAAGATCACACTTTCGACCTTTTGCTTTTGTGCTTATCGTTTCAATTAATTCTGATCCTCTCAGGCTATTGCACTAATATCAGCCGCGACCCATTGTTTCCCCGGTCGTGTTGTCAGGTACTGACCCTGATGCCTCTGATTTATTAACAGCCTTCATTGCAGTCTTGGCTATTTTTGTCTTCCTATCTTATCCTCAGAATGCATGTAGCTAAATATAATTCGAACGTACAATGTATAATCTAATTTGTTAGATAATTGTTGCCATAATGTCATTTTTTTTTTTTAATTGTTTGCTTCCTCTATCCAGCCTGGAATCAATATACATATAGTCCCTTTAGATGATTTATGAAAGATCCATACTCTTGCCATGTGGTGTGTAGATTTATTTCAGAGGTAGCTTCATGAGAAATAAGGTCGTTGTATTGGGGTTGGGGTTTTTTGTGTGTGTGTGTGTGGGGGGGGGGTATGTATGTATCTGTGGGGCTAAAAATCAACAGTGTGGTAAGTTCATCATTGGCTTTATGTTGGTGTTGGAAGCCTAGTGCTTATCCCCGAAGGAGAAAAAAATAAAAACATGCTTAGCATTGTTTTTTTTTTATTTTTTTTTTTATAGCAATCTGAGCACACAGCGTCATTTACTGGCTAAGTAATCTGTGTAAACCACTTGCATCCTATAGAGGTGAAATTGCTAACTGGATTGCTCCTCTTTTGAGAGCCGTCATTTTCCAGGCGCACCGGAGACTTATTTTACTTGCTTAGAGTTGCCATTAGTCGCAAAGCATCATAACAAATTTAATCCTGCTCATTCCATGTTTGGGCGGCGTGGAAGCGCGGTAGTTAGCATTCGTGCCTGATAACTTCAGGGTTCGATCCTGAGACTGTTTAACGTCTACAAAGAGCTTTTGCGTGGGTCGCTGTGTATTGCCTGAGGATTTCCTTTCCCATCTCTCATAAAGAAGCCATGTTTGTTTACACGATGCTGTAAATAATATCTACAGTAGGTATTAGGGGTGTAATGCAACGACACGATCAGTAATTTGTAATTTATTGTCTATATTTAGTGCTCCAAATAATCGGGATCTGCGTTTGGATTGAAACCAGAAGTGGGCGGGATATAACCCGGAAGGATTTTTTTTGTCTTGTTTTGTTTGTTTATTCTTACTGGTTCTGGCAGTTCCTCCACCTCAGCTATATCACTCGAGTCCATCAGTGGTCACGACTAGAGCTGTGCACGGGACCTGTGCATTTGTGCAGTTATTATTTGTGCAGCCCTGTCTCATTTCTCGAAACATACACAAACCAGCAGCTGAACCACCACAATCCTGATCTTATCTTCCTTTTGTCGCATCTCTCGGGGTCCCAATCCTCATGCACGCTAGTCTCGACCAGATGACCTGCGAATCTTTCGGGCAAGTTTTCTATGAAGCAAAAAGACATGCTCTACTTATTCCTATATGTAAATATATTTGTCTCAAACACATGATCTGTTTCTTCTGCGTAATGCATTTGTACGGAATCCAGCTGCGTCCATGTGCAGTACGGCAGAGAGAGAGAGATCACCTGTGATGGATTGGTTGCTATTCAGGATGCATTTCCCTGTATTGGAAAACAAGCAAAAAAAAAAGAACAACATGTGCTTCTGCTATCCAGTTCTTCATTTAACACGGTGTTAAGCGTGCAAATTCCTATGTTCAGTTTTTTCTCAGTTACAGTAAGTGGAATGGGGTAATAGAAGCTCACATTTACTCGTCTTGCCCACTTTACCGCCACTCTGCAAATGAAACCCGCGGTGGTGTCATTCTTAACCTTTTGTGTAATTCAGATGTTTATTTCTGTGCATTTTTGTTCTTCCTTCAGTAATGGTATGGCCTTGGATGTCTGGAGAAATGGGTCAGTGCAGTGAGTCTTATTAATGCAGCCTGTGAGGCAGAAGGCTTCTGGGGGGGGGGAAGGGGGGGACGACAGCGCCGCTCAGGGTGCCACGTGTGTTCTGTTCGCAAGTGTGTAATTGCCTCTAATGGAAGAGAAGGAACAGGAACAGCGGCTTACTGTAGGAGGTAGGAGGTCATCTCTACAGCTAAGGGCCGAGGCTCTCAGATTGCAAACCACATGACGCAGTCGAACATTAGCTTTGAAGCAAGCGTAAAAAAAAAGAAGAAGAAAAAAAAAACAGTCGAGGAAGCATGAACAACAGCGAAAGGTAATTTAAATGATGAAATTAGATATGGATGCAAGTAACACTGGTTTTCGTAGTTCAATTTAGGTTTTGAGCGCTCCATTCGGAAGAAAGCTCCCTTTTGAGATGAGTTATTTTGAGCAGTTTGAGTGAAATGACTGTTTTTTGGTGAGCGTGTGCCTACTATAGCTTCGGATTCCTGTTCTTACCTGACGGGCGTGACATCTGACGTTGTCCTCTGCTGCTGTAGCTCACGCGCCTCAACGTGGGTCATGTTCTGGAGATGCTTTTCTGGTGAGCACGGTTGCAAAGAGTGGTTATTTGTGTTAGCGTAGACTAACCTGTCAACTCAGCAGGGTCTGGCTATTCTCCTCTAAGCTTTCTCTTCAACAAGGTGCTTCCCTTGTTTCACTTGCTCACTGGATGTTTTTTTTTTTTTTTTTTTGCACCATTCTGTTTAAAAACAGTGAAAATCCCATTGCTCATACACTCCTAGCAGCCCATCTGGCACCAGCAACTATGTCAATACACCATGTCAGAGGTTTACACGCAGTCATCATGAATGTCATTGCAATATTGGACTTTCAGTGATTTCTTTGAACTGTTTTTTCTGGTTAGGAATGATATATATGTACAACGTACATATTTAATAAAGTTTTAATTTATTTTGGCTTTTCTGAACGCAGAGTGAAAACTGCACCTGCTATTATTTCTTTAATATTTGGTCCCTTCCCAAGTTTCGCTTTTGGTAGCCATCTACAAGCTTCTGGCCCAATTGTGGCTGGATATTTGGCCACGCTCCTTCGCAGAATTGGTACAGTTCAGTTAAATTCCTGCGGTTCCTGGCATTTACCCAGCTTTTAAGCACAGCCTACTTTATCCATCCCAAAACCTGCTTTGAGGCTTGGGGTCATTGTCCAAATTTCAACCATCTAGCTGTTGGTTTGAGGTCATGCTGAAGAATCCTGATATTCTTCATTATTCCGTCCACTTTGTACAATGCACTTGTTCAACTGGCAGCAAAACTGCCCCAGAGCATGATGCTACCACCACCATGCTTAACTGTTACCATGTTTTTCTCTACCTCTGGACATTGTTTGCCATACAACTCAACCTATGCCTTATCTGACTATATAAAGCATTCCTCAATAAGGCTTTTTCTTAATCTATGTGGTCAGCTGGACTTTAGTTGGACTTTAGTTGATCTGTAAGGTGTCGATTTTGAAGCAGGGGCTTCCTTCTTGGATGGCAGCCTCTCAGTTCATGGCGATGTAAAAATTGCTTTATTGTCAACAGTGTTCCAGGAGCTTCCAGTTCACGTTTCTGGTTCCTGTGTTGTTCCTGAGCATCCGAACCAATTTCCTGGCAGCTGATGGTGACACTTTTGGTCTTCTTTGTTGTCGGCGAAGTTGCTACACCTCCCAGTAATGTACTTGTCAAACAAACCCTTTTTTATGTTGTACACAGAGAAGTTACCAGCTGTCCCAAGTCATGATCAATAATAGGGAGTTAAGAAGCCTTAGCAAGTCAAAAGACATATTGGAACTTTCCATAATGATTGTATTTTAACCTTCCGACTGAAAATGTAACTGAGATCACTTTTTTTTCTGCCCCCCCCCCCCCTTATTCTGATGCGCAATTGAACATTAACTAAAGCTCTTGACGTGCTTCGGCATGATCTTATGCATTGCTCTGTCAGCACATGCTTTGCTGATTGGTGTAGCAATGTTCCTAAGTGGATGCTGAGTATATTATGCTGTCGTTTTTTTTTTGTCTTTTCCAGCTTCAGTATTTATTTGGAAATGTATTGCAACTCAGTCGTACCCGTTTGAATGAGCGTTATCAGTTTCCCTTGATAGGTGCGAGCCATTAGGTTATCCATCTGAATGACATTTAATTGCTTCTACACACATATATACACCTAAACACAGCCAGGGTTTGAGAATGGGGCTGGAAAATGGATCACAGGTTTGCTTCAGGCGAGACTGTCAGTATGAATCTTCTCTGAGCTCCCTGCTCCGGTTGCCACATGATGGAAGAGCACACTGTTAATTCGTTAGTGGAGAGCGAATCGTGCATTCACTTATTTTCTGTACATTATTAAAAAAAAGAATAAAAAAAAAAAAAAAAAGAATAAACTTTTCAATGAGGCAAAATGGGCTGATATGGAAATTCCTCTCCCATATGGCACATCCATCCCTGGGATTATTAGGCATACCTCTGCATTATTCAGCTCTTTAATGAATTCAGCTCTGGAGAGCCTTCAGAAACGAACGGCATCTGAAATATTCCACGCGGAACGGACGTGAATTGGTTGTGCAATGAGCATGAATCGTAACGTTCTGCCATGGCTAACCTTTCTCTGTAAGCTGAACATGGCCTGCCATATCAGCTGTGTATTAGCAGCGTATGACAAAAAAAAAATTGCCCTTGATGTCCAAGGACATGAAACAGACTTTTGTTTTTATTGAGGCTGCCTCAAGTGCTTTATGGCACCGTGGACACATTTCTCCCTTTGAGCAAGGAGTATTGAGTGTAATTGAAAGTGTAGAAATGTTCGAGACGGTGACATTTTGCACCAGAGGCTTTTTGGAGTCTTGTGTCAGGATTTTTGTTCGTGCAGCAGTGCAGTGCTCTTTGACATGTGTGATTCATTAGGTCACAATTATTGCTGTTAGGTGTGTGATATTACTGTATGTAGATATGATGCTATACTGTTATGCAAGAATCATGGCTTATACTGTATATATGCTTACTTTATTACTGGTACAGTACACCTGTTCATTCATGCGATTATCTAATCAGCCAATCCTCTGTGGCAGCAGCACGATGCATAAAATCCCGGTCTTTTTCCAACCTTTAACAATCCAGTATTAGTGAACCTGTGCCCATCGTAACGTTAGATTCTTGCTCTTTGACCTCTCCAGGAGTGCAACTTGATGTGATCTTCTGCTCTTGTAGCCTATCCACCTCAGGATTCAGCTTGCTGTGTATTCTGAGATGCCGTTCTTCTTGCCATGGATGTAAAGAGAGGCTGTTTCAGTTACTTTAGCCTTCCTGCCAGTTTGAACCAGTCTAGCCAATCTCCCGTGACCTCTCTCAGCCACAAGGCATTTCCGCACGCAGAACTGCCACTCACTGGAGGGGTTTTTGTTGTTGTTGTTGTTGTTGTACTGTATGTTTCACACCATTTGTTGTAAACTCTACAAAATCCCAGAAGATCTGCCTTTTCTGAAATACTCATCATCCCTTCTGGCACCAACGTCCATGCCATGATCACTGAGATCACTTCCTTTTAAAAATACTTAAGTATTAAAAGTACATTTTTTTCACTGCATTGTTGCATTATTGGCACAACGCATACAATACCTAATGCCTCTGACTAGCTTGTAGAGCTAG
>JAOVYU010000037.1:10815410-10828617 GCA_025674565.1 Synodontis membranacea | reverse complement strand
TTTTTCCATGTACGATTAATCTGCTTGATTATTGATCCCAACTGTAGAACAAGTGATTGCAGGGGTAATGGGAACAGAAAAGACAGTCTAATCAGGCTATGTGGATATTAGGCTTATAATCTTCTCCTGCTAACTAAGACTAATACCCTGATCTACTAGTAAAAACCTGAAGACGGATCACGGTCAGGTGCTCGGCTCTTGCATGCTTTGGTATATGTTATGGTATAACGTTATCACAGTATATTATATTCAGAACTTAATCAGTGACTTAAATGCAAAAGTCATATAGTATTTTTATGCCTGGGAAAGTTTTGTGTGTTCAGAGACTTAAGTCGGTTTTCTGGCTGTGCCACTCAGATTATAATATCAAATATTCGTCGAATACCCCTGCGTCTGGAATATGTTATGTAATAAGGCAGAGCACCGGACTAAAAAGTGGATAAAAAAAAAAAAAAAAAGCCTTGTTGACCACTTTGTCCTTGTTCAGCGGCATCTTTTATCATCTATTGGCAGTTTTGCGCAGAGGAAATGAAATACTTTTTCGAAAGGTTTGTGCTATCGTGCGTGCTGTCCTGGTAAGAGATATCGCTTTGTAAGCATTAGTATGCGAAGAAGACCTGCAATCCTGTTAACGTAATGAAAATGTATCGGGTCCAAGCACCAGTGTTTAAAGCAACGGAGAGGAAAAAAAAAAAAAAAAAAAAAACCTATAATGATAAAGTGCAGTGTAACCATTTTTTTTTTTTCAATCGATCGCAGTGGACCTGGTGATGATTTCATGATTTGAGTTACTTCCCACCTTCTGTGATTGCATTAGAGAAGTGCATTTAATAGGAGTGCTTTCTGTGTTTGGGATATTTGATCTCTCTGTTCTTCGGCCAATTGTTATTACGCTTCACTTGAGGGAACCTCTTCAGTGGATGAGAGCCGAGTGCACGGTGAAAACTGGTGGATTACATGAGCCTAATGTCCATTTACCCATTTTCTCTGCTTTTTTTTTTTTTAGTCCTTACATACTTGCATTATATCCACTGTGTAATTACAGGTAACTACATCAACAGGCAGCAAATGCTTCTCTTGTCGGTCAGCAGCAGAGAGAGAGAAATGGATGGAGAACCTCAGGCGAGCTGTGCATCCCAACAAGGTAAAGCATGAGACTTCGAAGTGGTTGCAGCATTTCTGGAATAGAAGTCTTTTTATATTAAAGTGTTCTCTTTCTTACGTTGGCCAAACGTTGATTTAACGAGACGCAGTGATTGTGGTGTTTTGTGCATTTGTGTATGTTCGTTCAGGACAACAGTCGCCGGGTGGAGAACATGCTAAAATGTTGGATTATTGAAGCCAAGGACTTGCCGGCCAAGAAAAAGTACTTCTGTGAACTGTGTCTCGATGACACTCTTTATGCCCGGACTACCTGCAAGCTCAAAACGGACAATGTTTTCTGGGGCGAGCACTTTGAATTCAACAATCTGCCGTCAGTCAAGAGCATCACCGTGCACCTTTACAAAGAGACGGACAAGAAGAAGAAGAAGGACAAGAACAACTACGTGGGCCTGGTGAACATTCCTGTGGCTGCGGTGACCGGACGGCAGTTTGTGGAGAAGTGGTACACGGTGAGCACGCCCAACCCCAGCAAGGGCAAAGCCCCGGGGCCCATGGTGCGCATGAAATGCCGCTACCAGAGCATGAGCATCCTCCCGATGGAGCTGTACAAAGAGTTCGCCGAGTACATCACCAACAACTACATGCTCCTTTGTTCAGTGCTCGAGCCAGCAATCAGCGTCAAGAGCAAGGAGGAGATGGCCTGTGCACTCGTACATATCCTCCAAAGCACTGGCAAGGCTAAGGTAAGAAACATTGCGTCTGCTGTTTGATTTAATCCCAACCTGTATCTGACAAAGAACTGGAAGGTGCATTCTATCTAGCTTCAAGATTCTTCAACTAGTCCCTCTAGTCTGGGGAAGCCTAAAATGTTAGATCTACCTAGAACGGAGGGTTCCAAACAGTAGTTCCCCTTTGGGAAACTTAGAACCCGTAACTATTCAAAAAAAAAAAAAAGAATAAAATTTATGGCACATGGCAAGATTCATTTGTTTCAAAACTCAATTCTAGAATCCTTGGTCTATATTGAACCCTACAATAGGTCTGTGCCACCCAGGGTATATTCCTGGCTTGCCCCTAGTGTTCCTGGGATAGAATCTGGATCCATCACAACCCTGATCAGGACGAAACATTTAATGAATGAACTGGAGTAGAATCCTTACCTATACAAAGAACCCTCAAGGAACTCCTGTTTGTAAGTGTTTAGCTTTATTTGAATTTCTATGCTTGTTTCCTCATTTACATATTCTCCAGTGCACCAATTCTCTGTCTGGTTTTTTTTTCTTATCTAATGTTATTTTGGATATTGAATCAAGTCAACTAAATTGAAAACATCCTGGAAGTCCATGGCTTAATAAAGCTGCAGATTAAACTTCAACGGATGGATTTAACTGCGTTTCAAAGTGTTACATTTGGACACCTCGGCAGAATCTGCCTTTTTTTTTTTTTTTTTTTTTTGGTGATCTTTATTCCGAGTCTACCATCTGACAACAGAGTCGATAGATGAGAACAATGGAGACGGGCCCTGCCGCTTCTAGGGGAATAATTGGAGGCGTGAACGCTCTTATTGTCTTCATTAACTCAAGAGCACAGTGTGTTTTGGCTCTGATTGTCTTCATAAATCAGTGACAACATGAACAAAAAGCTCTCTGCCTCACTCCGTATCACTCATTTCACTTCATCGATTCCTCTTGGCAAAAATGGAGTGTTTTTTTTTTTTTTTTTTTTCTTAACCACTCTCAGAAATTTGAAACATTAGCCCTAGAGTAGATCTGAAGGAACTGGCATGTGATACAACTATCCCGACTGTGGCCCGGTTATAAGAGCTGAGTGATATGATGATATCTACATGCAAAGCATTTATGATATAATTTCCCAGTTGTCGAATTACACAGTAATGTACTATGATAGAATTCAGAATATCAGGATCGTAGCGGCACCGCGTTCGTGTTCCCCGATGCTCTGACATGAAGATAGAATTCAATTTGACTATGATGTATTGGGGACGCATACTCAGACGTCAAATCTGAACAAGAATCCAAGTCTAGACGACGAATTCAGCAAAGTAAATTTTCGTTTAAATTAAAGTTTATTATTGCCATTTTACAGTGTCGCTGGATTTTTTTAAGTCTTTAGTTCCAAACCTGTTCAGCAAACATATACTGTATGAGTGTATTGGTCTTGCTTACGATTGTTATTCCTAGGTGGAGCATAGGCCACTTGTCCTGTTTTGTGCAAGTCTCTCCAGATCTTGCCATTCGTATCCTTTCCTCTCCATCTCAGCTGTTGTGCTCCTTCCCCAGGTGTTCCACTACAGAATTTTCCCGCAAGGAATGGTCCTAATGGACAGGTGTCCACAAACTTTTGCCATATCGCGTAAAAATAAATACAATAAATAATGAAACCTATCCATAAAATCTGTCCAAACTGGACTTATCTAGCCTTAGTCATTATTTAAATCCTTTGGAGACAAGTCACATGACATTTGTACTTTGGAATTATTCATTTTTTGGATATGTTTTAAAAAAAAAAAATAATGATGTGTATTGATCACTTGATCTTCAGTTAAATATTGGTTTATTTGTAATTAATTTCCAGCAGTACTCTGCGACAGATTCCATGGAAACCCGAGAATATATATATATATATATATATATATTCAAATCAGTTATTAGGTTATGAAAAGTGATTATATCTTCCCAGTACCCATGGATGAGGTTTTGCATGTTGTAAAAACGTCACGTGAAGCATTGTTTAGCTTAAATTCCGTTTCTGTCTTCACCGTGCACAAAGAAGGACTTTTAATGGCTACAGAACCTGTAGTGTATAATTTCTGAGCTGGTCAAAGTGGTCAGTGGCGGTCTTAGCCTGTCATTAGGGCTGGGCTAAATCGGTCAATTATGGTATGCTCTGTCATTACACAGGGCATTAGTCAGGGAGTATATCGGGAGCGTATTGTCTTTCATTAGCGGAGGCCGGAGCTGGTCAGCGTCTGTATTGTCTTTCATTAAGCGGTGGCACGGTTACTGTAAACAAGGTCAATCAGGGTCGCCTTGCATGCCATCGGCTTCCTGGCTTTGTCGGGGAGGTCAGCGCGCAGTCATGAATGAGGGGAAGTATGAAGCTGGATTGCATGAACGATGTCCAGTATGGTCACCGTGGCTTTCTGTCTTTAAATTTGAGGTCGCTGCTGTTTCAGAAATGCAGACATTATGCTTTAGGCTTCGAGATGTTTTTGCACATAATATAGCTTTTCCCCCGGCATAATGGTCACATTTGCACAAGCGCAAGAAATCATATCTCTGTACGTCGATACCATGAATCCAAAACCAATTATAACAGAGGCAACTCTGACACAGGATTAAAGAACTATTGTGTTTGTAGAGTGAGTATTGATCATGCCGGAGCAGGGCTGGTCATTGAATCAGTTCCCTGTGGAGGTCTGATGGAGTGTGTGCACAGTGTGACCGAGGTGGGGATTCAGAGACTTTGCCCCCTGCTAATGAGCTCTTATTCATGCAGCCGCTGCCCAAGGGGTCTCTCTGGGATTCGTGCAAGAGTGATGGTGCGTGGGTGCGCATGTGCAGCTGTGTGTGTATGCGCGTGTGCAGAAAGTCATTTTTTTCAACTGGCCCATATTGGGGGGGGCTGGGGTCATTAGTCGAGAGCCTGGGGCTGTTTTTTAAGCAGACACCCCACACCATTCTCATCCCATCCCACCCCAAGACACACACCTCACTCACACCACACATTCATACACACAGACACGGAAACACACTCTCGCTGCCGCTTCAACAACTTCTAGATACTTACCTTAGGAACCCATAATCAGTCTGGCTCTGGAGACGTGATGAAATGCCACCTGGAACCACAACAGACAAATTCCAGACAAACTTTTATGTCTGAGCACAATAAAAGTGTTATGAAGGCAATAAAAAAAGAGAAATAAAATAAATGATATAGGATAGGAACTTGATAGCGTGGGTGATGTATAGACTTCTGTTTCTCTTTTGTTTTGTTTTTTTGGTCCTTTTGTTTATCCTCCGGCACATCATTCCAGATGCCAGATGCCAGATGTTTTACAGCCGGGTGTTTATGTTAAAAGCTTCGGCCCTTAAAGGTCAAATTAGAACTGTTAGAAGGATTATAATAATCCTATATTGCCATGCAGTGGCTCTCACACAGAGTCTTTATTTCAGTCTTCTGTTCGCATTTTTCTGGCCCGGAAATTAGTCCCGCCCCCAAACAAAGCACAGCAACACAACTTTGCCTCTTTTCTCTAAAAGGCAACTCGGATTAATATTACAATTAGTTCCATCTGCAAGAAAACCAAAGGTTTATATTAATGTACGCGTTGGTCCATAGACATACGGATTAGGTAAACTGGCTGCAGTAAATTATGCATCGGTCTGAATGTGAGTGTGAATAGTCCCAGCCTCTGGACAAGTGCGGTTCCAAACCCTGATAAATTGAGAGGGTCGCGTCAGGAAGGGCATCCGGCAGGAAAAATCGGATGTGCTTCGTTATTACTATCGCTATTACGCACACTGTTGTTTCTATAGTAACTGCAAACACACAGTGACATGTACGATAGGTGCTCCATCTAATCTAAGGCTAATAATTAATGTATTTAAATTGTGTCCCTATTTAACAAGCAAAAGTACGATTTCTTCTGTCTTACTGACTCCAGGAGAAACCAAGGGGTTGATTGATTCTAGCTGCTGTAACATAATAGGTACTAATTGAAACTAACTCTAAGCTGATTAAAAAGTGATGTTCTTTAATAAATGATAATATAAGCATTGGCAAACTGATGTGGTAGAAAAGGAATCAAATGCTTTGGAATGTGCTGTTAACTTCATCAACTTCAGGGTTGTATGTGTAACTCCTCTTCGCATGGGGGTGATATGACACTACCCCGGCGTTGATTATTTTCCCCAATACACAAATAACAATTACAGTACACTGCCAGAAAGCTTTGGTTCATCTGGCTCTAAGTGCTGTGATTCAATCGATTGTGCATACAGCCACTTTCCTGAGTCGTCTGCGCTGTACTCTTCCGCTAAGTAAAGCCCACACTCCTGTCTTTGCCCACCCTCCTTCCTCGATGCGGCCTTTGCTCGGAGTTCTCAAGTCGTCTGAGCGCTGACGATGCCGAGTAAAGTCTGGGAGGACGGGTCGCAGCTGGAGCGCTGAGAGCTTAGCAGATTAGCAGCAGGGCTTCGGGTCAGAACCTCCAGGAAGCCAGAGTCGAGCTTGGCTCACCAGACTAAGCCACAGCAGCCATGTTGAATCCCTGGTGCATTTATTCCTGCCAGGGTTGCAGGGCTCACACCAGACATGATATCCACTGAATATCAGTAGCAGTGTAGACACATCTGATCTCAGGAATCATGAAAATATAGCCGTACGTGCACCTGACAGGGTCAGATATTGTATCAATTTTTCTCTCTCTTTTTTTTTTTTTTGTAATGTAGAGTCAGGAGTTTATCTTTCATTGCTTCCTTTTCTGTGGCAATTTCTGTTCACACACAATTCGGTTATTTCTTGACACCACTTCTTATATCTGGCACCATATAAATCAGTCATTCCTTTTCACTTCTTGAGACGGTCAATACTTGCAGAAGACTTTTTTTTTTTTCTCTCATGCTTTTCAACCAGTCCGGAGTGGCCCGGCTCAGGCTTTTCTCAGTTCTGGAAACATACGTAAACAAAGAGCATCAATGACAGAATGAAACACAAAAAAGAAGGCGAGAGCAGGATAAGAGAACCGTCTGATAAGACTGGATATTAAAATTGCAGTACATCGCCTTCCAGCAAAGACTGTCCAGTACCCCAATATATAAAGCTGCTGACTGATCACAAGGTTGTATGATGTGCTCTGTGCTTTTGGGGTTTTCTTAGTCTCCGCTTCATGTTATGTAATAGCATAATAATCATAATAATAATCATAATAATAATAATCCGTTTTAAATTTGGAAATCGTGACATTTTATAATAAACGTCATTGTGTTCTTATGTCATTGCGTCATTTTGTCGTGTTCCTTTGTACATGATACAGGACTTCCTGACCGACCTGATGATGTCAGAGGTAGATCGATGTGGCGACAACGAGCACCTGATCTTCCGGGAGAACACGCTGGCTACCAAAGCCATTGAGGAATATCTCAAACTTGTGGGCCAGAAGTACCTGCAGGACGCTTTAGGTGAAATTTGAGCTTTTTTTCTTTTCTTTTTTTTTTTTTCTTTTCTTTCTCATTTCTTCAAAGGTTTACTGATGAAACACCTTTCTGTTTAAAGAACCCACCATGTTCACCATGACCTTCAGTCCAGCGTAAAGGCTTTGAGCTATTGCTCTAGCGATACACTTGTGCAATCTAGAGTACATAGAAATCAATAATTCATTCGTTTTTTTTTGTTGTTCTTCTTTTTTTTTTCTCTCTTTTGTAAGTGCCTGTGTTCAGAGCATTATTTAATTATTTAAGAGATAAGTAATTCCTTATAGGATTACTGGTCAACGGCAAGATGGTCAAAGAGAGAAGAGTTCTTGGTGGGGAAACTTGGAAAACTTTTTACGGAAGCAAAAAACATGTTCTTAGTCATGAACGCGGCATTGATTCGATGGAATTGAAATATATTACTTGGAAAACTTATTAGTTTTGAATCAAGCTCCTTTAAATTCATAGGCGGAATCACATTTTAAAATTTTACACACTTTTACACACTTTCTGTAATTCAGTTTACGGGTTCAGGTTGCTCGTTGCAGTGGTCAGATTAATCTGGTCAAATTCAGTTTGCACAATTTACTTTGATTTAAAAAATAAATAAATAAAAAATACAGTAAAATGCAGAAAAAATCTTTTTCTGATCCTGAAAAGAAAGACCGTTTCATAAGGACTTAGAATCAGTGTTTCATTTGTTCGGTCGATTAAAAAATAATAAACAGCAGAAAATATTAAACAACAACTTTTTTTTGTCTTTACTGAATTATTATCTTGGCTATAACTTTCCAAAATATAATATTTGTTTCTATTTTTTTTTTTTTTTTTTTTTAGACAATCTAGAGCCTGAGTATGGCATTTTAGAAATTTTGGCCTATATACTGAATTTCTGATGTATATATCTGACATGTGTTTTGACCCTGAAGGAAGGATGGCAGTGATCAGGTTTGATAAATGAGAGAAATTTGCTGAGCCCACAATATCAGTATGTTTAAAGGTGCAATCATCGATTCTAATGCAATATACTTTTTGTCATATTCAGCAAATATCTCCTTTTGGTCCACTAGCGGGTCCATTCTGTGTGTGTGTGTGAGCGCAGAAAAAACTCCAGTGCTCAAACAAAGCCCTGGCTTTGGAAACGGGGAAACAAAGAAAGTGGCCCTAAGCCATAAAGCTTAGGAACATCCAATCAGCAACAGGGAGCGTATTCCAGCCAATCACAGGACAGGATGAAGCGGAAGGGAGGTTAAGCTGGGGTGTCGTCGTTAGTGTTGTTGCCTTGGCAACGCATATCCATTAATTTATGGGGGAGGAGCTTCTGAAGGAGCAAATATAAAACAATCTTTCTCCAGAATTGACAAGTCCACCATTAGTCATCAGCAGTGGTTGAATTATACAGTATAGGAGGGAAAAAAAATCTTAAGCCGCTTTAAACACAACCTCATTTATTTACCTGGATACTGCGACTTATCCTTACTTTCCAGTTATGGTCTTGGCAAAAGTTGCGGTTGCTCATGACCCAGCGTTCCTCGAGACCAATTCGAGTCAGATTGGCGGATTTATCGGGGCGTCATTCCATCGTCAAACGTTTTAGCTATCCGTATAATGCTTTGTTGATGTGGAAGAGGGTAGATAGCACTTTCCTTGGAATGAAGTTCATAGTAGCTTTCACCCTCACTCCTCGGTAACTGTCGTACCACCGTTTGTGTCTACTAGCTGAGAGTTTCAGGGTTTGAATGCTGGTTTCATATGAAACAATCCGTGTTTGTTTTGCGCGAACTAAATCGACAGCTAGTATATTTCTCCGTTTCTAGTTTTTCGATTTCAAAACGGATGTGGACTGGGCAAATGATACACAGGTCAGTTTAGAAGCATGCAATCAGACATTTGATTTTGCGAGCAGAAATGGAAAGGTGGAGGTTATTATTTTTTCGAACGATTTATGATCTGCGTCATGTTTTAAATTGAATTCCGTATTAATGAGTAAAAGATACAGAATTTTTGTACGCAACTGAAAAACTGGGTAGCAGAAAAAGAAAGCGTTCCGGTTGAGATAGTGGAAATACTACGTAAAAAGGGTTAGAACTTACACATAAATTACTACTAATGAAATGTCACATCTAATTCAGTACAAGTTCAGGACAAGAATATACTTAAAATGAGTAAGTTGGAAACCAGCTTCTCTGACAGATGTGTAAAATATGGCATGCAGAGTGACTCCCTCATACATGCCTTTTGTTATTGTGAGAAAATTAGAAAGACATTGAAAGATGGATCTCAAAGTAGAATTTTCACCAATGATTGGGAAATAAGATTTACAAGCAAATGGCAAATTCTTTTTTCTTTGTTTTTTTTTTGTCATTAGTTTGTTAAAGGCTAATATTGCAAGACTGGGAAAAAAAAGTACTTACGCTTCAAAAATGGAATATTATTAATGAAATATTATTTGAGTATGAAAATAGCAGGACAGTAACCTTTCCCGGAATTCAGTTTATGTAGCTCTGTCGTGTTAATGGAGCCGGAAAATTCCCCCCCAGCAGCCATAAATCTTAAAGAACCCTGTGTTTTTATTTCCCTTTCTTCCTTCTGTTGTGTGTGTAGGATGGTGATATGTATGTACTGTATGTGTATGATTGTGTTGGTGGGATGCATTAATACCTGCAATGGAATTCGAATTTGACTCCTGTGTTTTTTGATATTTGAGTAACTTAATCAGAGTCAAATCATGAAATTAGATTTCTTGACGAAATTTTAAATATATTCCATCCCGACCCTTCTCATTCGATTTAAAAAAAAAGTTTTTTGTTTTTTTAATGAATAAAGAAATCGAATTCTGTGGTTTGCAAAAGAGTGATCGAAAATCTGAAACTATATGTCATGCTTACGATTGAACATTTGACGTTCATAATGCATTTCATCAGTTTCAGTCTCTCTGTTAATTCACATTTTTTAGATTTGCTTTCAAAAGAACATCCAGATAACCTGTAATAGAAGCGACTGGACACAGAAGCCCTCTCCTCTCACACACATATACACACTGCAGCATATTGCAGCACACTAGGGTTTGCTGTATTAGCCGTATATTAAAAGAGAGGAGAAATGTTTGTCATACAGGAAACCTGCTGGGACGATTCCGCGTCTACGGTCTCGCTCGCATTTACTTTCGAGCATTGCTGCTGCCTATTGTGTTATAATACACTGTACTCCAGTGGGAAATTAACATATTTGTTTAACGTGTATTATTTTTTTTTTATTGACTAGTTCACTATCTAACTAGAAAGAATGAATCATTTTTTTTTTTTACTTAATAGATGCTTGAAATATTGTTATTATTATTATTATTTATTTATTTATTTATTTATTTATTGTAAAATGTGAATTATAACTGAAATATTCTAAGGAGTTTATCTCATTTCCATGAGGTTAATAGAAACTAATAAATACCAATATGTGATTTTCAAAGTATTGAATTCAGCGGTGTTTAAAATGTATGTAAATAATTTTATTGCTTTATTTTATTTTAAAATAGCATAAAGCATGCCATACGAGAGAATGTATTGTGTTCAGTATCAGAAAGTAAGCTATAACAAAACATGCACAGATGTCTGAATTTTTTTTTTTTTCCATTATCTGCTCAATAGCCTTACACTTGCTGTGTGTGTGTGTGTATGTGTGTGTGTATGTGTGTGTGCGCGCATCAGGGGAGTTTATCAAAGCTCTGTACGAATCAGATGAAAACTGCGAAGTGGATCCATCCAAGTGCTCCTCCAGTGACCTGGCCGAGCACCAGGGCAATCTGAAGATGTGCTGTGAGCTCGCTTTCTGCAAGATCATCAACTCCTACTGGTAATGTTCTGCACTCCTGCCTGTACACCTGTACCTGTATTACACACACGGAAAGAATAAAGAGTGGCGTAACGAAATCTGTCCTTTTCTAATCATGACTTTTCTAAACGGGTCGGCTAATTGAATAATCCGTGTCACTATCTAATCGCGCCTTCTCTGTGTAAGGGAATTAACAAGTGGCCAAGCAGCAGAATTAAAATGTAAATGTAACCTTCAAAGGTCAACACAAAACTTTTATGGTGTTTGTCAGCGAGGAATTTGTGCCAAAGTTAATCGAACTGCACTGATATAAAGCTAGTGTACAGTGTGTGCGTGTGTGTGCGTGTGTGTGCATGTGTGCGTGCGTGTGTGTGTTCGTGTGTGTGTGACCTTGACAAAGTAAATTCCAGATATGACCTAATGACCTTGGAGGATGAAGTACATTTTCAAAGTAAAGTCAATTCACTAGTTTATACAGAAAAGATTAATGGTACACAGAGTTACTGATAAGAAGCTGAAGATTTAAAATGGAGGATGTATTTTTTGTTAGCTTTCTTCAGAGAGAAAAAAAAAAAAAAAAGAGCATACGCTCTGGACAGAAATGACTCCTCAGATAGGCGTGCATATAAAAAGACCCGAGGTAAGCAAAGCTCAAATTCAAACCTTCGGCTTCTGCAAGAAGACTAGATTAAAAATCGAAAAGCGTATTTTCACCGCTTAAAAATTAATCACTAAAATAGACGATTCATGTTTGTAAGACGATCCGTTTAAGAAGCTGACACTGAGAGTTCCTTCACATGTGCAGCATTTAGGTTATTTGAATCGAACCCTGGTGCATTTGGGTAGGTGAGAGCAGAGCAAAAATCACACCAGAACATACCAGAACAACCGGTCTGAGTGAGGAGGTCTCGGGCCACTTCCGAGTGAACTTCTAATTGATGTTGCCTTGATTGCAGTGAGAAAATGAATCTCTGAATCAATCCAAGTGAACTAGCCATGTCCTTTTTTTGGTGGTGGCTTTATTTATTTATTTATTTATTTACTGATTGATTGATTGATTGATTGATTATTGGTACGAGCTGACAAAGCTGACAAGTCCGCCACAAAGCACAAGCTGATCCGCAGAACACTCTAATGCTGCAGGAATGTCGTACGTTCTGGATATTTAAACTGATAGAAAATTAAATTCTGGATCCATTACAAAAAGAAAAAATGTATTTACATAATCATGTTTTTCTATTCTTTTCTTCTGGCTCTGTGTTCTCTGTGCTCGTATCATTTTTGCGGTTTCTATGTGCACATGGAAAGTTTGTTTACCTTCTCTACCTTCTTCACACTACTTATAACCACATTTCTCTATTAAGGTCTCTTTTACGCCCCTTAGTCAATTTGGTTTTTGTTTTGGGTTTTTTTTTTTGGTTCAGATGATTATGTCCAGCATTAAACCAAACCAAACTCGAAGAGTATCAATTTGACTCTGATTCGACTCACCAGGTCAGACTAATAGATATGAAAGCACCCTTAAGAACCAGACACTAACATTAACAAGTTAACCTTGCAATAATAAGAAATCCTTCCGAGACTGAGAGTATCCATCTTATGGTAGTTCCTGCATGGGCGATCTTGTCCCCCTGTGTCTGTCCATGTGTCCACCTCTGCTTAACTGTGTAATACTGAAGAGCTGCTGTTGTCCACATACAGTACTGTTGGTTACCTCCTGCTTCTCTAATCGTGTTCCTGAACCCGAATGTCTTCACCCGCACCTCCCGTTCAATAAAGCACAATGTTCGCTGAAGCGGCAGGTCTGTACCTAACTTAAAAACAAGTTGAATCTTTGAAGCTTAAAGTATAAAAAAAGGATGCTTTGCTCCATATTAATCACAGCCGCATGGGCCATGCAGTAAAGTGCTTCACAAAACATCGTGTTATTGGTTTCAGATGGGTGTGTGTCTGATTGTGTCTGATTTAACATGCTTGCTTAGCATTCCCGGCAACACCCACGGTGTACAAAAGAGCCAAGAGTGAAGCAAAAAAAAAAAACATACCCCCCCACGCCCCCC
>JAOVYU010000037.1:10640619-10664192 GCA_025674565.1 Synodontis membranacea | reverse complement strand
TCTTTTTTTTTATTTTATTTTGTCTAATATATTGGGTAATATGAGTGTAATGGTGATCAAAGGGTGTTATTTCATGTCTAAAAAGCTCTAATAATGTTATAAACTGTATTTAGAAGGTCGTAAACAGGTTTTTTTATGCCCTAACTACGAAAATATTCGATTTGTAAATAAGGAATGCCACTTCGCGGAAATTCACTTATCGCGGTAGAGTCTGGAAGGGATTAACCGCGATAAGCGAGGGTCGACTGTATGGTTGTGAAAGTCAGGTGTCCGCAAACTTTTGGCCGTTTAGTGTATGCCAGACAGGTTGTTGTTTTAGAGTCTAAAGACAAAACTGTTCTGCAACGGTGAATCGTTCTTCTCCCTTGCTGAACGCTATGGAGCATGTGAGCGATGCCAAAGTCTGTCGAAGAAGGTCAGCCCGAGACTTGCTCCCAATGTTCATGGAAACAGTCTCACTATTGTTCACTCTATCCCCTGCCTGTCCTCAGAAACATAAGGGAGCACGCAGGACTCCTGAAGAAATTCGTTCTTTCAACTATGACACATACAATTTCAGTTAATAGCAACAGCAAATGCCAAAAGACAAACACCGAGTCACCATAAGCTGGAGGCATGGCTTTAATATGTGTCATGGTTTTACGATATCTCATTGTCTTTGCTTTTGTGCACCAGTTTTGTTTCAATTTTTTTTTTTTTTTTTTTATGCTTATCTGATCAAACAACGCTGCGAGCCAAGACACTGAAATCAACATCTATCATCTGCCTCAGCTTTGGGATCATCTTCTACAGCTCAGACTCCGTCTCTTACCAATAAGATCATGTTTTTGGCACAGAGATCAGGAGAGAAAGAAGAGATGAGAGAAAGAAAGAGAGCGAGAAATCTTGGCAGAAGTGCCAGAAAGACTACAAATACCCCCTTTCCCCCCGGCTATGGGACCTCAGCAACTCACGCCCACAGGACACACACTGCCAGATGGCCCAGTTGGCAGGCTGGCACACCCGGCCACACGGGGGTCGCTCGAGTGTCAGCTTCCCCACCGCAGGGGCCGTGCCACAGATCACTACAAAGCTTGGAACATGAACATCCCCTCCTCGCTCATCTGCATCGCTTTGTGCTCCCTAATTAGCGCGTTTAAAAAAAACATAACGCTCGCTTACCCAACAACATCCGGCCTTTGATTTCGAGTTCCTGTGCTTTTCCGACCTACTTTTTTTCCCCCCCCTCATCTGAAGTGGACTTCCTGGTCTTGTAGGCCAAAGTACGATTGATGTTGAGGACTCATTAATCAGAGTACTCAAGTAACCAAAGTACTCATTAATGGGTCTTCTCTGGGTCATATTTAAAGCTTACCTTTTAATTACACAAAATCAGTGCTTGTATGAACCGTGTATCCGTTCATTCGTTCTCAGTAATGTCACGGAGGATCTTGAGCCAATCCCAGGATCAGGGATATACAGGGATATACGGATGGGATGGTAGTCACACGCACTAGGGATGTAATCAAGTGTGCATTATTGTAATGACCAGATACTGTGTTTTAATAAAAGTTGTCGGAAATATAAAAAAAAGTCATGCAAGCAGGAGTTTGTGCAAAGTTATGCAAGTCTAGGACAAAGAGAGACCACATTCATTAACATGCACAATGCATTTACAAGCGTTCATTGATTCATCCTTAGGAAATGCCTGGGCAGGGTCACAGTGGTTTAAAGAAGGCTCCTAGTTTGTTTATATTTTGGGATATACAGTACAGCGGAACCTCGGGTCACGACCGTGATCCGTTCCAGAACGTAATTTCCCCATAAGATTGCAAGTAAATACGATTAATCCTTTCCAGACCGTACAAACTATATTTAATTTTTTTTAAAAGATTTTTAAGAACAAAAATACGATACCATAGAATGCACAGTGTAATAGTAAATAAATGTGAAAACATTGAATAACTCTGAGAAAACCTTGAACAACAGAAAACTAACACTGCAGGAGCTCGTGCAAGACCAAGTTCGCGCTACAGCCTTACAAACCGCTCGCTGTGAACACTTTTTTTAATCTAGAGTTTTAAGCACAGGGCAACACGGGAACATTTGAAAATAAATCCTTAATTTATACAGAAAATAACCCTAAACAACCAAGAAAACAAAACTTGCATGAGTGGAGTTCTGTGGTGAAGGAAGTGAGGAGGAAGCTGGGTTTAGAGGAGCTTACAGTTTTGATGGAGAGTCCGGCTCTGTGACGGAGGAACGTTAAAGTGTTTTCTCTCTTGTGATTTCTTCTATTTCAGAGGCTTCTGGTGTTTTTAGTCGTTTAGCTGGTGGACCAGACTTCACCAAATAGCGGCCTTAATGTGACTTGCCTTTTCCTGCGCAATACAACTATTCGTAAATGCGAGACTTTGCCGGCGTTTTTGTTCACCGCCCGAGCGCGTGGTCGTGAACCGGTGCGAAATTTTGCCCAACTTTTTGGTCGTGACCTGATTTGTACGTGTTCAGATGCGTTCGTAACCCGAGGTTCCACTGTAGAACCAACTAAATTTGCTAGAAGATGTCACGGGCAGGTACCAACAAAAAATGATTATTATTATAATAAAAATAATATTAATAATTGGGAGGAAAAGAAAAGTTCCACCCAAATCTACGTTATAAAAAAAAAAAAAAAAAAAAAAAACTAGTTTCTGGCTTAGGCCTCACCCACTTTTCACAGACACAAATATGAATATTTGGAGCACTAACAGATGCAGATACTGATACGCACATTCACACACTCATTCACACCCATGGGCAATTTAAGCACTAAGTACAAAGAAGCTGCGTTGTTTTGTTTTGGGTTTTTTTTTATTTGTTTGGTTTGTTTTTGGCAGCATACGAATTCCACCCATGCGCCATTGCCACACTTTGTTACGTGTAATCATTTTGATTAGCAGACTGTTTTAAGTCTATGCAGAAGGAAGTATATGCTCCTCCTCGAGTCTTCTCAAGTGCTCACCGCCGTTCCTTCACGTAGCACTGTTTTGAAGTCAGGACATGGGTTCGTGTTCCACCGCTGAGACCGAATGGCCTCTCCAGTTTAAAATAAGCGCTGCCTCAAGATATCCGTCAGCTCTGCGAACGATAACCGGGATCCAAAATGTGCATGGAAAACAACACATCTGGTGCTAGGGAACAGAGCATCAGAGCCGATATTGGCTTGAAATGCTGGATCTGTGTCTGATCATGCTCGGGAATATTTTTCACCCAGATCCATTGCGGCTTTTCCATAACCTGCCAAGAAAAAAAAAAAAAAAGGAGTTTTGGAAAATGGAAAATCGGATTCTGTATTTTCACTCCTGTAAGGGCTTTCGAAGCTCTCCGCAGTACCGGTGGTCATATTCGTATACGTCATTTCTCAGGCAGGCTAACGATTTTTTTTGCCAACAATTCCCAGGCTGCTTTCAGAACCGCGAGTTATATATTTAGCATGAGATGTGTTGGAAAGCCGTCCATTTGCTCGTAGCTTGCTGGCTGTTGATTCCTTTTCATATGTGTCGCACGTGAAGCCGATGCCAAGGTGCCGGCTAATGAGACGTACACATCAATCACGACAGGCAAAGTGGCCGCACAGAACGTGGACCAAGAGATACTCACTTCCTTTGGGATAAAAAAAAAAAAAAAAAAAGGACTCGAGGAAGAAGAGCGATTCATAAATATGGCTGTACAATCAGATTCACAAGTATAAAATGGCGTAAAATGGCCAGATGTGGCTAGGGTCCCAGGGGACTGTCTGATAAAAGACGTATCCGAAAGAGATAGACAGATATGTCCTGCCCACAATTTCCTAAACATCCTGCCTTACCTCTTTACCTCTCAGCTTGGACTTAGGAGTCTCAGATGTGCATTCATGGCGGTGGTGCAGTGTTAACTAGGGCGTGAGAATGAGGGCACAGGGAAAGAGCTGGTCTTCCGCAGCCTTCGGATTCTTCACAAGCGAGCCTGCCCAACCATAATTAGGGGATGCTAATGAGAGTGACAAATGCCTCCTCCTCGGGCCCTCTCTGCATTTTCATCACCCATTTGAGACCATCAGCTCCACCACCCCCACCAATATGTTCGGTTTTCTTGCACGCTGGGTTTGGAAACGTATATGTCTTGTGCTCCTTTCTCCTGATGAGCGGAGTGGGGTTTTTTTGTTTTCTTCTTTTTTTTTTCTTTTCTTTTTTTCCCTTAAGTGCGATCTGAAGGCGATTCATGTGTGCTGTCACTAACTAGATCCTGTCACTAGTTTGGTAGCGTGCATCAAAAGACACACGAACGCAGAGCCACCACAAAGCTCACACACAGCAGGAGGCAGAGATCCAGCTTCACAGGAATAGATGCATGCGTGTTAGACCCAGATCGCAGTAAGGAAATTTGTAGACCCAAGCTTTAAGTCTAAAAAGCTAATTATCTTTTATGAATAATAGCCTTGTCTTAGTTTCATGCTCGGTGCTTTGTTTCAGTAGTGTAGTCTGGAGTGGATAGGGTGCGATATTATTACCCATAATGTGCCGTAAACCCCGTGTACCACCAGGTGTGAACGTTTTAGTGCGTGACGGTGTGTCGGCCTGTCCAGAGTCGGAAGTAGACAAGTGACGAATTGATTGGCTAGCCGATTGGACTCCAAGGTGCTGCCCAGTCCGATGTCTTGTTCTGTCCTTGCATCCCACCTTAAAGACGCGCTATACGGATATAAGGTTCAGGTTGACCCTGTCTAGTGTCTTTATTTAAAATAAAAGTATCCAGATTCCACGTTCCCAGTTCGAGTTTCACACGCCTGCCACCCGCCTCTTCATTGCCCACACAAGCTCGCACATATATACTGTTGGAAATTGAGGCACTTTGATCCTTTTGTAGAACATTTCTTGTGTATAATGAACTGAACCGTGGTCTTGTGCACAGATCAACTATGAAAAACCAAATTTGCTCGTCCTGGGCTTCTTATTTGCCCACTCCTGAGGGTGCATTGTACACATTGTTCCCAGGATAAGGTCAAAACCTGACCCAGATAAAGCAGCTACTGAAAATCAACGCGTTACTACGTAATATGATGAATTTGTAACCTGACCGACGAACTATTTACTGAAGAATGCTTTTTTTTTTTGTTAATATATTGCACGTTTATATTGCACGGGATGGTTTTATACCATACCTGGGAACCGTAGGCATTTCCTTAACAGCGATGAAACCCAGTAAAAGGTTGTTGTTGGTTTTTTTTGGAAAAATCACATATAGCACTTATGTATGTCCAGGGTTGGTGTTTGCATATGCGAAGACCTCGTAAAGCAGGCTTACTTTGCTTGCTTACACTTACTGTCCACAGGAACGCCATGTTTTCTCGACGAGAGAGGTTTCGAAAGTTATAGGAACCCAAATAACCACTCTTTACATCTTGATATTCTTGACGTTCTGATAGTTTATGTTATGTCATGTCACAGTAATTCTCTGTATTTGGCCCTGGGTCACCCCCCCCCCTCCCTACTGCAGTCCTGTAGCGCTCTGTACAGAACAGACTGTATCGTAAAGAGTAAATGAATGAGTGAAGAGGTCTTTCTCATGCTCTCTCTCTCTCTCGCACCTTCTCTCTTCGGTGCTTTTAGAGCCCTGCCTTTTTAATTGTGTCTAAAAGTGACCTTGTGCCGCTATTGATCTACATCAAGAATATTTTTGCCCTCCTAAGGGGCATGGCTCAGGGCACGCAAACACATGGCCAGCTTCCGGCTCTGGAATATTGACGTAGTTCTGGAACGCCCTCAGAAAACCAAATAGTGCTGAGCCATTAGGATACAGAGGTCACTGTAGGATCAGGGCTTCAGGACGCGCACCATTTCTTTATAGCCGGTCCAAAGCAGCATCTTTGTCTCCGTCGGTGCCGTATGGAGAGCTGATGGGAAAAGATGATGAGGCGGCTGCGGTGGTGACGCCAGAGTTGGGAGCGAGGGTGAGAGAGGGAGAGAACGGACAGTCAGGTCGAGGTGGCCTGCGCCAGCTGGTTCGGCTGGATGCCGGCTTCCTAAGCTTCACCTAAAAACGTCGAAGCGACTCGGCCGAAAACACGCGGCACATGAGCGCCAAACAGCAAGCCTTTCCGCCGCTCTCCGTCCCGAATGCCATCTTCCACGAAAGAAAGCAACTGGTGTTAGTCACGATAAACACATCACGCAGGCCCGCAGCTTCTGTGAAGCCCTGTGAGGTCAGCTAATGCAGGACGCCTCACCACATTCCCACTTTGGCACCTCTCGCTTCCTGTTTCACAGCTGATTTTGGCGGCAGTGCTCACTTGTTGCTTAGAAACGCTTTCTTTCTTTTTTTCCCCGTCCTCTCCGTTTTATTCATTTGTTTATTTATTTATTTTTTCCCCCGCCGCACTCTCCATTGCTTCTCTTTCTGCCCACTCTCGCTCCAAATAAAAAGCACCATCTGCCGTCATGGCGCTCCGTTCCTCTCGGGAGTGTGCTTTTTCTCTTGGTGAGCGAGCCGCTCCAGGACGCCTCGAAGTTTAACGAACTTCTATTGTCCTCGGCACCGAGCTCGCGTCAGGCCCCGCGCCAGCGCCTCGCTTTCAGCCCAGCCCTTTCGGAGGAGAGCTGAAGAAAGGCATTCCTAGAATAGCTGTTGACATTAAAAAATTGGCTCCGCACGTACAGAGCGTTACATAGATGTTATGTATACGTATAGCGTCTTTGGAGGGATTTTGAGTTTCGAACTAAGTGACGTTTAATCGGTGATGGGTTTGTTGTTTACGTAGGAGGGTTTTTGAGTCACTGTGGTGCGATTGTGAGCGTTTGCTGTGAGGTTTTTGGAGGATCAGGGTGAAATCACGTAATTAACGTTGTGGGTGATTAATGTAGTTTTTTTTTTTTTTTTTTGGAATTCGTTTTTTTTGTAGCATTGATTTATTCTTTAGTTAAACCTTTTTGGGATCATTATGTTTTCGGAGGAAAAAATTCAGGCATTAGTTATTTGATGTGCGATTGTGCCAAAGTGGTGACTGTAGTGGTGGAGGGATATTAGAACTCTAGAAGTCTTTGATCAATCCTCAATTCAATCCTCAACAGCCAGTCTGATATATTGAGGAAATCCTGATTTTTTTTATTTTTATTTTTCCAGTGACATGCTGTTCGCCAAGGCTGCATGCTTCCACTTGGGGTTTTTTGGTTTAGAAGTTGATTTTGTGTAGCATGCTTCGTCGCGCCGAATTAAATCCTGAACGGGCTTTCAAATTAAGAATTGAATTGCAGATCAGCTTCAGCTTAGAGCCCGCGGGCGTATTTTGGACAGTTTCTCTACAACCTCGATTCAAAGGTTTGTAACAACGTGCAGTCTTTTTTATTGTGTGGATCTAATGCAGTCTCTCTCTGCGTGTAGGCGGTTTATGGGTCTGCCATGTCTGCGCTTGCGATATGATGATCAATTTTTTTTTGTGTGTGTGTGTGTGTGTGTGTCTGGGCGAGCACGTAAGCATTCATGTGCGTTTCTGTAATTTTCGTGTTCACGTGCATGCGCCGTGCTCAGATCTCTAAGCAGATGGCTGCAGTTTTGATGCTATTTTGTTCTGCACAAGCCAATTTCTTGCTGGAATCTTTTTGCTGGTTGAACAACAAGACAAAGTAAAAAGGATTCGACATCAGAGGAGGGGGGGGGGAACAAAAAAAGCACCCTCTGAAGTCGGCCATGCCTCCCCTGCCAAGTGACAGCACACAGCATGGCTTCAATTAGCCTTACAATACGAGCGCACAAACACCAAGTTCACTGTTAGAGCAAGACACTATAGGCTGATGTCATATCATATCAGTCTTTGCAGTTTGTCATTTTTTGAATACATCATGGCTTCTCTTAAACTGTGGCCATACATCCACGTATTTTCCTTAAAAGTCTGGCTACTGATTTAAGTTTGTAAATCACTGTGGACGTGATATAGTCTGTCTGCATGATTAGAAGGATATTACGCAGGAAATGCAAGGTCCGCCAGAGCTTTTCCGGTATCACGTTCGTTTGCTACGGCAGTCACTGACAGCACACAGAAATGCAGAAACAGGAAGTGGCTTATCAGTAATAAGGCATAGGCAAGAATCGTCATGGTTCCTGCCAGTTCATCCTACCTACTCTCACGACGTCCCTGTTGCCACAGAGATTGTCTCAGGCCGGCCCGAGCGGCACGACTGCACATGATCTGACCCCTGTTTCTCCGAAAATGGATCTCAAGGGTACACCCGAAGCTTACCCACATGTATCGTATTTGTTCAGGAGATTGAAGAGATCTGGTGTGCTCCCCTCAGGGACATTTTCATTCTCTTTCGAATGCACTGAGGAACAGATCAATGGGATATCCACATGTACCGGCATGTAGCGGACGCGTGACGATTTGAATTCGAAGTCCGCGCATGGACAGCACCATCATGAGCGTGCTTTGAAACCTCTAGCTTGCTGTCCAGGGAAGACTTGCTGTCCTTTTGAGTCCATTGATGTCTGACAAAAAAAAAAATAAATACAGCGAGGCTTAAAATAACTACGGCGGACCTGTTCTTTCAAATCTTGGCCCAGCAGCTGAAACCTTTCCTTGCTGTCTGGCGGCCACGGTAAACGGTAAGAAGCATCTCGTAGGTGTCGGTGGCACTTTTTTCCCTGCCCTTTAGGCGTCAGGGCTGTTATGAAAAATCTTTCAATTTACATGGGGCAGATCTCTCGCGTCAGAGGCTGTAGGGTGACCGCGGATGGAAGGTTTAGGGCAGAGGCCGCAGTCCAAGCTGCTCCCGGCGACCGCAGATTCAATAAGGAAACCATAAAGAAGAGAAGGCACACGGAACAAGGCCTCAGCATATAGTAACGAGATTTTCTGCATGGTCTCTTCTGCCTTATTCCCGCAAACCCTATCCCCGATTACTGCGAACAATCAGGAGTGTATGTGTAATGTACGTGTTGAGTAGGAGTGCTCCTGTTTCGAAATTTTCACAGTCTGATGTCTTAGTCTAATTATTAACAAGGCAAGGTCATAGACGAGGATGCCTTCAGTGCCAACAAATCTGATCGGCCTTGGTACTCATCTGTGTGCCTGAAATACCCCTAAAATATACAAGCAACTGGAAGAAAGCGATAGAAGACAAATATTTCGGACGTTTGACCTTGCTGAGTCCTCGACCCTGTTTGGATCGATTCCTGAATCTAATCAGTCCATCCGCTAGTTACGTTGGGAATCGCATCTGGACCACGAAAGGCATGAGAATAACTGGAGCAAGGAACATGACCATGAAACATCATAAAAAGAATAGACATACTGTAAATGCACTTCCTTGTTATTGTTAGCTGGTTGTTGTTTTTTTTTTTTTAAGGACATCTAGCTTGGGCTCTTAATATTACTCCAGTAAGCTGAATAAATTATAATAATCAGAAAAAAAACAACTGGAATGATAACTGGCCGAACAGAAAAGCTGACCTGTAAGTAACGCGCTGTGTTCATCGTGGGTTTTTTTTTTATTTTTAGAATAATTAATGTGAAAGAGCACAATTAAATCTTAAAATCTGCACTGGATTGAGTTGATCAAAAAAAAAAAAGGCAAGAGATCATCCGTGCTGAAAACCACTTTAAGCTTGTATCTCTGCGAGGGTTGAAGGGTTGTGTCCTACAGGTTGAGGTATTAGTATTATCACTGATTTGGATGTTTGTTGGGGATGGAACCCGCACGTGCTTTACATTTAAAATGTGCAAAAAATCCGGGGTTGACAACACGTGGTGCAAATATAAACTGCCAATAGTATTGATATCATATACTAAGGTTAATCCCAAAGGGATGGACAAGATTTATTTAATTATTTATTTATTTATTTTTTATTAGCCCTGAGCGTATCGTCCTGCCTTCACGCCCAGTTATCTGAAGACTTGATCTGACATTTTCCCGGGAAATATTCAGTACGTTTGCATTCAGTTATCTGGCATGGAATGCCGAAGCTTCGCCTTTGTTACATAATAACATAAAATCTTTATTTTCGAAGATCGGTGATGTGATTTATAAACGTATGTCATTGTAAGTGATGTATTTAAAAGCATATCGTTACCACTAGCAGGATCAAATGCAAATGAAAATGAATTAAATACACCATTGTGTGTGTGGGGGGGTGCATTGTGTATAGAATTCAAATATGCAGAATTCATATTCAGGTACTTTTGCCAGCTTCCGTGCTCTGTACTCTAGGAGTTTGTAGATAAACTGTAAAAAAAAGAAAAAAAAAAGTGGTACTTTTTCCCCGACTTGACTGAGAAACCAGTGGGGGTACAAACTTTTGCTAACGATGCTGGGGGGCCTTATGAGAGCTATTATGTGTAGTTCAGTTTTTTATATGGGTGTGTCTGTGTGTGTAAGCCACTCTGTATAACTCTTTTGATTATGTGAGTTGAACTTTATCCCGCTGCTCGTCATTGTTGTCCTCCTTTTCAATACTCCCTGACCCCAAACCCCCCCCCCCCCCCCCCGTCTACCCACAATCCCTTCCGGTCCCCTTATCTACCACTGTGCTTCTGTCTCTCAAGTCTCTCTCTCAGTCAGGGGTGGGGTCAGTCTCCCCTCTTCCTTAAACCCTGTCGAATAGTCCTATTGAGAGAACCACGTTAATAATTCAGAGGGATCTCCGCTGTTTTGTCCGTACAACCTTGGCTTCTTTTTAAACATCTTTGTGAAAAGAGCCGAGCTCCTACCTGTCCATCTTTCTTTCTTTCCTTCCTTCTTTTTTTTACATACACGTTCAGGTGAGGTATAAGTCTAAAGCTTACCACTCAGGCCCCCAATGAAGCCTTTTTTTTTTTTTTAAGTTTTTGCGGTAAGGATGGAAGGGTTTTGGAGGCAGTCCACGTCTTTATGAAAACCCGGCCTGATCACGGATCTGTCATTTTATTTTTTTGTGTGTGTTTGTGTGCAGGTGACCCTGGGAAAGGTGCTTAAAGCCATCGTGGTGATGAGGAGCTTGTTCATCGATCGCACCATAGTCCGAGGATACCACGAGAACGTGTACTCCGAGGACGGCAAGGTAACGACGGAACCACTGCTCCGGCCCGAGAGGAACCCGGAGTGCTCGGGACAGATCCGTGTTCTGGTTTTGTGACTAGGATCACCATCAATATAGTGTCCTTGCTCTTAGCAGCAGCGGAACTTTGCACGTGTTGTATTTTCTTGAGGCAGGGTTCGCTTGACTCTTGATGTTATAGGTGCTACAGTCTACGGGTGAAACTGGAAAAATTCGAATATCCTGCAAAAGTTCGTTTATTTCAGTGATTCAACTTAAAAGGTGAAACTCTAACATAAGATATAGACTCATTACATGCAAAGCGAGATATTTCTAGCCTTTATTTGTTATCATTTGGATTTGATTATGGCTTACAGGTTATGAAACCCCCCAAATTCAAAATCTCAGAAAAGTATTAAAAAATATCGTAAAAAAGGTTCAATATTGTGGGCTCGAAGTGTCACACTCTAATCAGCTAATTAATCCGAAACCATCTGCAAAGGGTTCCTGAGCCTTTAAACGGTCTCTCGGTCTGGTTCAGTAGAATTCACGACCATGGGGAGGTCACGATCATCTGCTGGTGTTGGTCCACCATGCTTTATTAAGTCCAGAGTCGACGCGGCCGTCTGCCAGGACATTTTAGAGCACTTCATGCTTCCTTCCGCAGACGAGCTTTATGGAGACGCTGACTTCATTTTCCAGCAGGACTTGCCTCTTGCGCACACTGCCAAAAGTACCAAAACCTGGTTCAATGACCATGGCATTACCTTGCATGATCGGCCAGCTAACTCGCCTGACCTGAACCCCGTAGAGAATCTATGGGGCATGGCCAAGAGAAAGATGAGAGACATGAGACCGAACGATGCAGAAGAGCTGAAGGCCGCTATTGAAGCATCCTGGTCTTCCACAACACCTCAGCAGTGCCACGCCACATCGAGGCGGTAATTCATGCAAAAGGGGCCCAAACCAAGTAGTTTGAGTACATATGCATGTATGTACACAGGTCTGACATTTCTCTATTTAAAATCCTTTTTTTTTTTTATTGATTTCATTCTAATTTTCGGAGCTTTTGAATTTGGGGGTTTTCATAACCTGTAAGCCATAATCATCAAAATGATAACAAATAATGGCTAGAAATATCTCGCTTTGCATGTAATGAGCCTATATCATATATTAGTTTCGCCTTTCGAGTAGAATTACTGAAATAAATGAACTTTTGCACGATGTTCGAATTTTTCCAGTTTCACCCGTAGACTTGATCACAGTCAGTGGTATCGTTCAGTGTATCGCTAACCCTTATATTCCGTGCGCAAGGTTCCCAGATCATTTCACGTCAACCGAGAGAGTCTTCGGTTCTGCTCAGTTCCTGCACCAAAAATACTGCTGGAGAAAGTGAAGACGTTCTTGCGTACCTCCGTGCGAGGCTGGTTTTTTTTTTTTTTTCCGTTAACACTGTTAAAATTAGACACCGGTGCCGGGAATGTACTGTATAGTATTGCCTCTCCACATCTCAAGGGTCCCAAAGAGCTTGGGTTTCTGTCTGTGTGGAGTTTCACAAGTCTCCTATGTGTGCTCGTGGGTTTCCTCTGTATTCTCCGGTTTCCTCCCACCTCCCCAAATTCACGATTCTAGGCGTATTGACTAAGCAGCCGAATTACCCCGAGGTACCGTATGTGACGGTGTGCGAGTACCTTCCTCTTCGTTTTATAATATGAAACTTTTTTCTTTTTAATTCGTATTCTTTATTCTCTTCCTGATTATAAAATTCGAGAAGGACCATATACCAGGACAAACGTCCGTGTTTGTCTTTTTCCTGACGCCTTCTTCATCTCACAGTCTTTACTCCGGGAAGAAGCTGATCGAGAAGAGTCAATAGCCGGATTGGCCATTTATTGCTATTGATACTAATGCTATTAATACCGTCATACTATTTTTGGGGTTGTCGTGATGTCATAACACGCTTCAGAGCAGGTCGTGTACTATCCGTCCGTCAAGTTTAACACATTTATCCAGGGTTCCCGCAGATCCTTAAAAAAAAAAGTCACAAAAGGGCTTAAGTTACATTTGCTGAGCTTAAGGGTTATAAAAATGCCTCTTCTATTTTTTTACAAGAAATAATCGTAGAAAAGGACAAAATGTGCGGTTTTTTTTACGACCTGTCCAGGGTGTACCCCGCATTGCTGCACCCATAGTCAGCGGAGACTGGCTCCAGTTTCCTCGCGACCCGCGGCGGATAAGCGGTATAGATGACGAGTGAGCGAGTGTATTTTATTTACTCTAGAATGGACAGAGAAGATGGTACAATTGGAAATATTTCTACGTTCTCTCCCATCAAAGCCCGCCGGAGCAAATCGTTCGGAGATGCAGGTCACCAGCCTTTATAGTTACAGAGTCGGTAAGGGACCCTCTGAAAAGTGCATGACTTTCTAAGCTGTGTAAGATTCTACCCAGATTATAGTCATTAACGCATTCATTTTGTAACATCCCTATGCACATTAGTGCCTCTCACATTCATATTTACACACGTCTACGATTATGTTTTTTTATTGTTGTTGGGATTTTTTTTTTTGGGGGGGGGGGGGGGGGTAAAAGGGTATTTTTTTATTTATGGTGTGTTAAGAAATTGTTCAGGGACCCTGGTCGCAACCAAGCTGGAGCCAATCCCAGCTGACTTCAGACAAGAAGCAGGGTAACCCCCGGGCAGGTCGTCCATCTATCGCAGGACTAACACAGACAAGTCACAACATTCACACCTACGTACAATTTAGAGAAGCCGGTTGGTCTGATCTCCATTATCTTTTGAGCTGTGGGAGGAAACCAGAGCACCCAGAGGAAACCCACACAGGCACGGGGACCAACATGCATACCCCGCACAGAAAGGTCCAATTCGACCGGGCAGGTTCGAACCCGTACCCCTGTTCCTAACCGCTGCACCACCACGAGGCCCGCTTCGGTGCTGATCTCTACCTTTTCAGAACATTTTCTTTTTTTTTTTTTTTTAACCTACTTATTATGGTTCCCACTCCCAGCATGTTCTCCGGTGTGCTTTTGTGCAAGGTCATACTGACATACTGGAGCCTTTTGATATTTTATTTTATTTTTTTCCTTAGGGCCCTGGCTCTTGTGGCTTAGGTAACAATCTGAAATCTAAAGTTTTTTTTTTTTTCTTTTAATTGACACTAGTCTCTGTGGTGCGTTTTAATAATTTAGATGCATTCAGAGCCCTCTTCGTAATGCAAAGAACGTAGACGATGCGAGACGTCGTCCACCATTTATCGTTTCTACCCCCACACGTCACTTTCCGCATTACTGGCTCGTTCATTTCGAACACGGCGATGCACGCATCTCACAGTCTTTTTTTCGAAAGCCGAGCCGTTTGAACACTCCCGAGGTGACACTAATATGAGGCGGCCATCAAAGCCGTGCGCAGCCTTGATCAGCGTTAATTATGGCAGCGCGTATGAAGCGTGTGAACTCGCTGTCAGGATGCTGCTTTGCCCTGGGCTGCTGGGGCATCGTGTGCAATAATGATTAACCTCTGCTGGCGGAGAGGGCTTCACCCACTGCCACTGGCACCATTCCTAGCCCACCTTTATCCTTCTAGAAACCTCTGCAGACAAGTGTTTATTTTTTTATTTGTTTGGTGATGCTTAACCCTTGAGACGCCAAAGAGAGACATGATCCCTCGCTTAGTGGGTGTCGGAAAAATATCCGCGTGGTCACGGCATTCCATGTGCAACAGACTCGGCGTCGTATTTATCTATGGAGCGAAAAATCTCTTCGTTTCATGCTTTAAACTCAGTTTCAGTTAGGACTCAGTTAGGACTTTGTTGAGCCAAATTTATCATTTGCGTTAAAAATGGTCACTTATTGATCTGAAAAATCCAATAGTTTGGATACATTTTTTTTTTTAAATGACAAAACTACATCGTCACTTTTTGATGAGACGCTTAAACTATTAGATAAAACATGTATTGTGATATCTGGATTTTTAAATGGTGGTGCAGCCACGCTCGTTTTTTAAAAAATTGTTATTATTTTATTTTTTTATTTTTAAATGATCTCCCCTAAATTCTGTGCTAGTCTGAAATCAGATGTTATGTCTTAAATAAGGAATCAATCATCGTTTGTATATCCAGTGCATTGTCATAGGAGTCGGGAAAAAAAAAACCATCACTAGACTTTTTTAAAATGATTCGTCACCCGATCAATCACACCGCCAAATCTCCACGGCCACGTCTCGGAAATCTAGTGGAAAATCTTTCCCAGAGGAGTGGAGCTCATCATCGCAGCAAAGAGCTGACGGAATCGGAAATGCGACGTTCAGAAAGCTCGTCAGGGGTGCACATACTTTTGGCTATATATAGCATGTAAACTCTGTTAGCTTAGAAGGGCTCCCTGGCTGCAAAAAAATGTTTTAAGAGCCCCTAGGTGTGAATGAGTGTGTGAATTGCAAAGGTCTGGCATCCCATCCTGGTTGTAATCCCGACTCGTACCCTGTGATCCCGGGATCGACCTAGATAAAGTGTTCGCTGAGCACGGATGAATGTCGTAAAGAGTGAATCGGAGCACGGCTCGGTGTGAACGTATCCGCTATACAGCACGAGCAGTTTATCTGTTTGAGAATTGTACACTTTAGTCTTTACATTTTGTCTCTCTTCTGGATTAAAAGCACTCGCTTCACGTATTTTTTTTTTTTTTTTATCTTGCACAAAAAGCGGTCTTTGAGGCGGGGATTAGTTCTTCACACGGTGCAGTTTGAACGTAACTACACAAGATGTTTCTGTACAAAGCAGGAGTCTTTGAGGAGGCTTCGGGGAAGAGCTCGTAATCCGGCTCGCTGTCTGGAGCTGCAGGTGACTCAGAGGTGACCTGGGCCGAGGGAACACAAGCTTCAGGAGTCGGCTGCGCTTATCGACTGCCTTCTGCCTGCACCTCACACTCTTACCCACCTTAAGCCCTAGGATCAGGTTTTACCGCACAGGCCATTAATCCCCGACGCAAGACTCCCAGCAGAGGCAGCCTCACAGGAGGGGAGAGTCGAGAGAGAGAGAGAGCGAGAGAGAGAGAGATATCGGAGGAGGGAGTGAGGGAAGCAGAAAGACGGGAAGAGGGTGCACGGATGAGTGAGCGAGATGGAAGGATAGGAGAAGGAAAACCGCATTATCAAAGTGGGGCTTCAAAGACTTTCTCTGACATCTCTCGGGTAATTTGCGATCGGGCATTCTTTCGACTTCAAAGGGCATCAGCGTGTCTGAGTGGGTCAGGGGACAGTGGGGAGATGGCATCTGATTTCTCTAATAAACGCTGACACCGACCCTGTTTGATATTAGATTCAGGGAACATTTTGATTTGTTATCGCCTTTGAACCTGTCCCGATGACCTTAACGCAACAGGCTGATGAGGAGGGGTTTCTTTCTTTTCTTTTCTTTTTTTTTTTTTTCTTTCTTTTTTTTTTTTTTTATACCCCTCACCATAAAATTGGGTCGGCGTTAGAGATGAACAGGAACCCGTATCGGCTCTTGCCGGAATGAAACCTGCCCTGATCACTTTAATAGGAACACTTATCCACTCAGCCCATCATGTGGCATCGGTGCACGATACAAGCGAAGGGCTTCGTTTAATGTTGACGTCAAAGCTCAGAATGGGTAGGGGGATGGGATCTCCTTTGACTGTGGAATGGTTGTTTGGTGCCAGATGGTTCGGGCTGGTTTGAGCATTTCAGAAAGGTAAAGGAAACTAGAACCTGGGTTTGCCAGCCGTCCTGTGCACCACCACCAAGCTCCACCAACGACCCGCGGCCTCTCTTCCAGTACCAATCAACCTGGTAACTTACAAATTGCTGACAAAGTTTCAGTACGTCTCTACTCCGTCCATCCTGAATAATGTATTCGCAAACCTTCTTCGACATCATAACAGACTTACTGTGCTGCACTTTCTCTGGGTAATAGCCTGCTCTTATGCATTTTACCGTACGCTCCTCCGAACTTTCTTCTGCTTTCGTTCTTCGAATTGTAAAATCGGTCACTCGGCCCATCTGCTCCTCCTCCGCCTCTTGAGGATAGACCTGCTGCCGGGCTGGCACTGTGCAATTGAAGCCCGTGCCGGTGATATATTTCCATACTTTCGTATTTCCGTACATAACAGAGCAATTCCAGGTGAGTGGAGATAAAAGATGAAGCTTGAGAGCAGATTCCGGGTAGATTTGGCCGCCTCGGAATGCGAGAGGAAAAAAGCCTGATGAGTCCGACCGCGCGGAATCAGTGTGTGAGAACAGCCCCTAACAGCCCCTGTTCGCTTCCAGGTCTACGTTTTTATTCATTAAAACCTGTGCGTTCTGTACAGATTAAATACACAGAAATGAATTCACTTCTTCTGTTTTTTTTTTTCTTTTCAGCTGGACATCTGGTCAAAGTCCAACTACCAAGTATTTCAAAAGGTGAGTGGTCCAATGTGCATGTAGCGTCTGCGTCTACGCCGAGAATAATTATGTGTCATGTATTACAAGAGGGGGGAAAAAGTTCATTTCTGTCCTGGTGGGAAGTTGCACTAATCCCCACTTCAGTCCGAGTGTGGTCTTTAATTACAGCAGGCGTCCGAAGGACTGTATTTCAAGCCGTAATGCATTATAGAGGCGGCTCTGATCGGCACACAGCGAGAGTAAGGCAAACGTGTATCCTCTCCTCTCCTCTTGCCGAAGTCCTGACTACGTTGCTGGCGTGAAAATCTTTAATCATTCATCAGTAGGACCTTACAGTAGGTCCTAATTAGATCTCCATCTTTCATCCTGATGGCAGTCACGTTTCCTTCTTCCTCACCAATGCCCAGGCCTCCTTTTATCCCTCAGCCATCATTTGGATTTCTGCTTTAGATTTTTTTTGTTTTACTCCAAACCACTTTCCCTGCATCCCTGAGTACACCCCCCACCCTGGGTTTGAGTCCGCTGCCTTCTTCCTTTCATGTTCCTCTTTCTCTGAATCTCATTAGACTGGAATTAAAGCCCAGGAAGCCTCTGGGCAGATGGAGCTCCTGTGCCTGACTCTCTGTGCTTACATCTTTTTCAGAGAGTGAGAGATTGTGTAAGAGATTTGACAGAAAGAGAGTAAATGCAGCATACAGTAGGAATGAGAGAACAAGAAAGGGATGTGGAGAGAGCTACTGTAGCATGGTGCACTGCAGCCTACAGTGGAAATTCAGGGAAAGGTTTCGCCCGGGAAAGAGGTTGCGGTTCATCGGGATGGGCCGAGTCGAGGGTGCGGCCTGATCGTTTCTCTGACTGCGCGTGATAATTCAGACACGGTAGTGTTGAACCCGTTTCAATGCTGTCGCCTCTGCTCTGCTTTAGCCCAGGCATCGATGTCCGGGCTTTGTGCAGGCCACTCAAGATCTTCCACTCCACCGTTGGTAAATCATGCCTTCGTGGAGGTTGAAGCCACACCTGAGTCTACTGAAAACTAAACTCAACTGATTAAACAGTCGGAACCAGGTGTTGCTCCTGCTTGGTTGGAATGAAAACCTGCACCCACACCGGCTCTTCCTGGATGCAGTTCGACACCCCCTGGTTTACGCGAAAACTCCTCGTGACAGGTTATGTTCAAGATGTTACGGGATTTAATAAAGAGATTTTTACGAGGGCGGCTGACCTGAACGTGCACAGCTGAATCAGCAAGCACGCGACGCAAGCACACTTCCACTTGGAAGCAAAATGTAGAAATCGGCAAACGTTGGGGGGAAGGAAGCGTGTCTCGGTGCTCTGCTCACGGGACCGAACTGAAGAGCTCTTGCAAACTGGAGATCCTCTGCAGGCTCACTTCGCTGCTTCACTTCACGTTCACGATTTTTAACCACTCTGTCGCTCACAGCGCTCTGCATGCCCAGCACAGCCGACCTCACTCTCCTTAAAGGTCCTGTTCAAACGCTGTAAGATGTTTTATCGGTCGTCTTATCAGACTGAAAGCCAACACCGGTATCAGTTTCAATATAGTACCAATTATACCTTACTGTAAAACGGTTCAGAGTGCACGGTTTACAGTATCGTGGATTGAAAGCCTACGTGAAAGCGGTATTCAGGATGACCCGTCTCCCAACTTTTACTCGGTGAGCGATGACGGAGCGCAAACGATCTGGAAGAATGAAATTGTTCATTTGTAGCACCTCGCGACGGTTGCGTTAGTGATGGGAGATGAGGCTTCGGAAAAGGTAATAAGGAGATGGGGAGCTTTTTGGGGAAATGAAACAATAACATTAATCTCGGCGTCTGAGACGTAGAATGGCAACGGGTTCAGCGTTTCCACAAATGGTTTCATGCCCTTTTTCAGGTGTTCTGTGACATGGTTGATTTTTTTTTTTATTTTATTATTAATATAATGAATGAAATCAAACCGATTCTCCTGCGCATACGGTTATTAAGCAGTGGGCATAACACTGGAAAAAAAAGAAAAAAGGAAAAAGGTTAAAAAAAAAAACAATTTGATTTTGGTCCGTGCTGCTTTGAACACTTCAAGAGCATATCTGATGAGATGACTCGTACACTATATTGAGTCGGTAACACGAGACAGGATAAAAAATTAAATAAAAAAAAAAAGATTTCCTCAAGGTCGTATATTGTATAAACTATAATCAATGATAAGTCAATTAAGAGCCAGGGATGCATTAATGACAGTTCTTGTTGAACCATTCTCGTAGCACTTTGTCTTGATGTTTGGAGCCGTATAAGCTATTGCAGATCTATATTTATAGATCATTTACAGAGAAAAAGGGGAGGAGGGGGGGGTTTAAATTACAAATCTGTGCCCAGAAATACACGCCGTGATCATCAGTGAGTGACTTGAAATGACAAACGTCATCAATCACAGTTCGAAAATCCGGTTGAAGTGAAAGCCGGCCTGACAAAAGAGAATTATATGACTTTGCTTAATGCACTGAAGCAGAACCCTCTAGCTTATAAAACATCCCTGATGGTTGTTGTACCCAGGTGACGGACCATGCCACAACAGCCCTACTGCACTACCAGCTGCCACAGATGCCCGACGTTGTGGTGCGCTCCTTCATGGTGAGTTCTTCCTGGTGTCTTTTTTTAATTACACTCCACCCTTCTGTCTCTGTCGTGCCGCTGTGCTCCCGCACAGGTTCTTCTCACTTTTGACACATCATACAGATGGTTGACCATTTAAGGGGGGGGGGGTGTTTTGGTGTTTTGATGATGCTCTCTAACGTGTATTTCCAATACGGTTGAAATCTAAATCTAGTGATATTAAAGGCTGTAGCGTATGACGGACATTATTTTCGTAGTCACCAGAGCATTCATTGAGCCCTCGTGCCCTCGTGGATTGCAACGGGATGGTCCTGCAAGAGGCCACTTCCATCAAGATTGAAATGTTTCATCATAATACGAGAGTAAACACAGTTAACCATATGCGAGTTGCGTTTGTGAAGCCACTGGTCTGTGTTCATCAGTGATCCTATAGAGCAGCGGTCCCCAACCTTTCTTGTACCACAGACCGGTACCATGCATGAAAATTTTTCCGTGGACCGGCAAGAGGCGCGGGGGGTTCACGTGGCGGGTGTGGAGCTTGTATATCACCTGTTGCGATGAACCCGTAACCCAGGTAGGAATCTTGGTATTTTCATTTAAATGCAGCTTGCTTTTTGCTGGCTGTCCCGTTCTGGCCCTCCTGCTGTCCCGTCGTTTGCTCGTTCCTTCCCGAAAAATGCTCTCCAGTGAATTTTGTTTTTGGCTCATTGTCCGGGTTTGCTTGTGTGGCCGATGCATGAAACGGCGTGCCAGAGTCAAGTGCGGTAGTGAGGCGAGAGGTCTGGAAGACTATTGAAAGAAAAGTAAAGATAATTTAAACCACGAAATTTTTTCTTTGCGGCCCCGGGGGGTTGGGGACCTCTAGATCGCCTGTGACGTGGAGTAGCATTGTTTTCATGGGTTTCCTTTTCTCAACTTGCATCTGTCATCTGTCAAGTGGAAATAGGATCCTTGAGAATAGCCTGTCCTTTATAATCGACCCCAGGCTGCGTGTCGGGGGGTAAACACGGACATGACGTATGACAGGACAAAGGACTGATCCGGGGAGAACATGGAAGAGCCTTCTGGTAAGCCAAAGCTGAATGTATGGTCCCTTGCAAGCAGTGTCGCCATTTCTCTAAGCCAAGCTGATGACCAACAATTCCTGGTGTCCAAACCAGTGACTTATCTTTGACGGACTCGTAATTGAGTGAGCACTTGTCTAACATGTGATATGTGTGCATAAAGAGAACAGCAGTATGTTATCTAGAGATACAGATATAAAGGACATCTCTCGTATCATTTACGAAAGTCTGAAACACACCTGAGAATGATGTGATAGTGCGTGCTTTTCTTTCGAACTGTGATGCCAGTAATACCCAGTGGTCTGAGTGGAGCGGTCATGACGGGCTAAAGCCGATTACTGCCATCCCCCGTCATATCGGTGGAAAGTCCTACTGTCGATGTAGCCGTTTTTGTCCGACTGTACATGGCGAAAAGGGAAAAAGTCGTGTGTCTGAGTCAGGAATGTGGGCACTTGTGTAGTCTTCAAGTACACGTCAGCTGTTCTGAGAAGGTTTTCAGCATCTTTTCAACAGAGATCATGACTAAGCACAGTTTAGGACCAATTTGTTTCTCAGTCTCGCACCTCTCCGTTCTTCTCTTGGCTCATGACAGTCGTGATAAATACCACTTGAGCTGAACGAGCTAGAGAGCCGGGAGAACAAAAAAAACGTGTAGTTCATGCGAGGAGGTGCAGAATTGAGCTTGGAAACATCTGGATGATCCTGTGGGTTTCAGTGCCAATCCCATCCATGTCTCCTAATCCTAATCATTTTTATAGACTCCACAAAATGCACACTGGAAGTTTCATCTAAGTGGTCGTTATCTGAATAGACATAACAAATATATATATATATATAGAAGTTGTGGTAGGATGGTAGGAAATCTCGTTGCGCAGTGAGGTCAGGGTTGAGGGCAGTCTCAAAGTTTGAAGGTCTTGAATTAGTCAGTGGGTGGGTTTTGAGAGGGGGGCAGTAAACAGACACTGGCCTGTGCTAGTGTCAGATCATTTGGGTGCGCAGTTGTGTGCCCACGCCTACTGTGAGGAATCCTAGCCCCATACAGTGGTCATGCTGTTTATGTCAATGTAATTAGGCCAGTCAATCTAGTGTAAGCATCTTCTGACGAATGAGGAATTGTTCCCTCTGGCCTTATGTGCAATCTCTGGGTGTCCTAGGAGATACTTGGAGCATGGCCCTAATCTTGAACTTGTCCCATATAGAGCTGAAATACTGCCCCACGATTAGTTTTGTCGTTTATAATAAGCAAGTGACCGTTTCTCCAAAGCGGCGCTTTAATGTCTTTGCCCGGTCATTGGGAGATTGCAAGCGTAAGGTCTAATCCAGGTAACGCCCCAAGGCGATACATGGCCAGGAGTCTAGGAGAACACAATTGGTGTTGGTCTCTTGGGTGGGAAGGGTGGCATTCTTCTCTCCCCCAGTCAATCAGAGCACCATCAGAGCCGGTCATAAGCATTTGTTGGCTCGTCTGGAAGAGGGCCGAAGTGCACTCGTCCGCCTGAAATCAATGCACGCGCAGTAATATGAGAAGACGCGGCGTCTTCAGGTGTCTCATGTGGGACAGCAGAGTAGCAGAGTAGTGGCTAGGATTTAAAGGCAACTAAAGACGACACTGAGAAGTAAAAAGACGCATTACGTGCTCAATTGTAACACATCTGTTATTTTGTGGAATTGGTTACTTTTCATTTCTCTTCCCTGCAGACCTGGCTCAGGAGTTACACCAAGCTTTTCCAGACACCATGTCAGCGCTGCGGTAAATTCCTGCAAGACGGCTTGCCTCCCACCTGGAGGGATTTCCGTACACTCGAGGCCTTCCACGATACCTGCAGGCAGTAAATCTTACAAACTCCTACGAACAGGACGAACGATAGCCACCGGACAAGGGATGGACGAATGCACGATGGACGAGTGACTGTGACCCTGCTTGTATTTAAAAAAAATTTTTTTAAAAAAACGTATGAAATCGCAAGTTGCATCTAATGGGCCAATGGAAAGACTTCAATATGCAGGGTTGGTTCTGAGCAGCAGGTTAGATGTACGTAGGTATGCTGACGGCACACTCATATGCAATCTGTGTAATAAAGGCAGGTCTGTATTCCAAACAATTTGTGGAAGGAAAACTTTTTTTTAATTTTTAATTTTTGTTTCCTTGCTGGTTTTTCCGATCCCAGGTTTCGCAGGAGAAATGCCTCAGACGCCTGCCCTGTTACCAGTACGCATTAACTTCCCGTGCTCATATCTGGTGTTTCGAACTTCCAGAAACTTGTGTCCTACTTACTTTTAGCTTAGCTTTTTACTTAAACATAAAAACCTGCTTCGGTGAAGCACTCCAAAGCAAAAGTCATGCAGCGCCGCTGTTTTTTTTTTGTTTTGTTTTTTTGTGTCTTATTGTTTGCGTGCTTTTTTGTAGTCCCGTTTATAAAGACGAGATGTTCAATTTTTCATGAGTGACTCAAAGTAGGAATGTCCCCCCC
>JAOVYU010000037.1:10598824-10610526 GCA_025674565.1 Synodontis membranacea | reverse complement strand
AAACCCAGGAGCCTTCATTATGCGTTTTGTGTCTGAAAAGTGGTCTCTTACATATGTTGCTTTCTTTACTGACATACGAACATTTTTAAATGCTTACCATTATTATTTTTATTTATTTATTTATTTATTTATTTAGGAAAAGTAATGTTTGGGAATATTAATTGTTTTTGTACTGAATCAATAAGGTAGAATTCATAAAATGTAAGTTATAACACTGTGTACGCAAAAAAATAGGATGCCTAAGACTTTTGCACAATACTGTATCTCAGTCACAGCTGAAATTTCTACTAGGCCAGATCTCAGAACATTAGGCTCTTACACTCTAAAATGTTAGCTGTGGGCCTAGAACCGAAGAGGTCGTGTGTTCAATTTGGGGTATTTGTTAGTGCCGTTACGGACTCGAGCACTTCAGAGGGACTTCCCCGCCACATAAGCCGCTTATCGTAAAACTAACCGTGTTCTGTCACTTACTTGAGCTGAGCTTTGAATTTGACTTTTTTTTGTACTCTGTGTTCTCCGTGAGCAGCTGAGAGCTTGGGGTGTGAGGTGACGTGTGGCCTGCTACCGGTTTAGCACTCTCGCGCTGAGGTGCTGCGTGTGGGCTCTGACGTGAAACTCCACAGAACACCCACACTAACCTCAAGCTTAGTTCACTTGAAAGAATCGAGGAAATTTCCCCTAAATGGTTTTGTTCATGATGATGATGGCATCATCAGAACTACAGGTCAAGTGCCTGACTGAGCAGCACCGCTGTGGCCGATTCGGCTCACAGAAGAGGATCCGACTGCACACAATGGCCACACACTCTTCCCTCTTCTCTTGTGTGTGTGTGTGTGTGTGTGTTCTTGAAGAGCATAAAAGGCTGAAATGTCACACCAGTCTTGAGTGTGAAAGCTGTTCATTCTGTCTGTTTACATGCTAGGAGGAGTTATAAGGAACAGCTTACAGCCTTTTATGTGACTTTGTTTGAGTTAAAGTTATTCCATCAAAAGGGGCGTCGGTCTGTGTTAAACATGCTGAGGCAGAGAGAGAGAGAGAGAGAGAGAGAGATGTTCTCACAGAGAGAGAGGAGTTTCACTTTCAGAGTTATCTTTGTACGTACTGTATAGAGTTATTTTTAACATAAACACTGCCTGTTCAGATAGCACTGTTGATCGGAAATGAATAATGATTGTGATCTTTGGGTTTTTCAAATCAGTAAAATAAATAACTGCAATAAACGTATGTGACAAGCGACAAGTGTTTCTTCTTTACCGAGATGTGTCATATAAGATGTTTTCTGTTCAGTATGATGCCTCTGCTTGTCCTGTGTGCTCAGGCTACTGATCTGTGCACTGCTATTTGGTATTATTTTCAGTACAGCAAGAACAATCCTGCATATCATTTTTAACCATAATTGGTCCAGCCTCACAGAGATTTTCTTGTTTGTTCCTTTTTTTTTTTTCCTTTTTTTTTTTTACTTCCCTTCCTTTACTTCTCTCTCTGTATCCCTGTTTCTCTCTCTCTCTCTCTCTCTCTCTCTCTCTCTCTCTCTCTCTCTCGGTTTCTCTCTCTCTCTCTCTCTCTCTGTCACTCTATGCCTCTCAGACTCCCAGCGCTCCAACCTGCAAACCTTCACAATGAGGCTCATAGACAGATTTCACTCCCCCAAGCCGAAAAGAGTACATTCGTCGAAGAAAACCTCGAAGCCGTCAATAGAGCGAATTGTCAAGGCTCCTGAGAAGCAAGAGACTAAGGTAGCTTTGTGTGCACCGTATGTATGCTCCGGCTGTTATGAATGATCACGTCGGTGCTCTTTTTGTAGTGTAGTTCGCCTCCACATTTTTTATTATTATTTTTTTTTTGTGGTTTAGAATCTCAGCCGGTTGGAAGAGAAGGAGAAAGAAGTGGTCAGTGCCTTGCGGTATTTCAAGACGATCATTGATAAGATGGTGGTGGACCGGAAAGTTCTGGAAATGCTTCCCGGCTCCGCCAGTAAAGTCTTGGAGGCTATAGTGCCTGTTGTGCAAATTGACCCCAGAATTCTGAAAAGGTGGGGAAGTTTTACATCAATGCTTTATGTTTTCATACGATGAAAAATAAAGCCGAATGCAAGTCGGCTCCTGTTCTAGTTTCACGAGAAATACGTATCTGGAGGCTCTCAGAAATGTCAGATTCATCTGTTCCAGCAATATCAATATGATCGATTGATTGATTGGTTTTATTGCTCAGTATTATCAGACTATGGCTATATTTTGTCCCACTCCCTGAGGTGTAATGTTTGGAGTTCATCTTTGTGCAGTTCCTCCGTGTCGTCTTGCCTCAGCCGAGTGTATCAGAGTCTGGGGAACCTCATCCGCTGGTCCGATCAGGTGATGCTGGAGGGAGTGAACCTGGAGGATAAGGACACTGTTGCCAATGTTACCAGCATCATCAAAGCAGTGCTGGATGGGGTGAAGGTAATGCTTCATCATCATCATCATCATCATCATCATCTCTCTATCTCTCTTTTTAACACCTTCCTAGCAGACCTGATTCTTCAGTTTTCCACTCCCATGTTGCGTGGTCTGGTCAGTAATGGTACTGTCTGTGCTTACCTGCAGGAACTGGTGAAGCTGGTCTTGGAGAAACAGCAGCTCCCCTCCCCAACATCACCCACAGCCAAAAATGTCCCATCAGTCATCAGTTCAGAGAGGTGAAGGACACCAACACTCAACAGTCTTGTTTATCTTACCTCAGACCTCAGTGAAGCATGGTGGTGGCAGCACCGTGTTGAGAGTTACCCTTAGTCTCTTGGTAGCTTCCAAATGAAGATTGTCAGGGTTAAAAATGTATGATGATAAAGAGAACGCTACTTCTCAGTGTTGCACCAGTTTTTATTTAATCTGTTCCTCCCTGACACGTTGCTTTAACAGCAATCTATCGCAGGGCAAACTCTGAAACTATTCGCACTCACGTTCACACCTATGGGCAATTTAGAGCAGATATCTTTGACCTAATCTGCATGTCTGTGGGCGGAACTGTAGTGCCATGGAGAACATACAAACCCCGTTTCGAAAGGCCCCGGTCAGCTGGTAGAGTCGAGCTCAGAATCTTCCTGCTGTGAGGCGACAGTGATGACCACTGCACAGGAAGTTTTTTTTGATCATTGATAATGCATTGCATGATATCTCTAATGAGTAATTCTGCACCTATATATCTGTGATTGTAGGGCTCACTGAAGGCCCATGTGTCATGCATTCTTTATGCACTAACATGATTATGGTCACTGCAGTGTCCCAGGGCCTCCTGTTATAGAGACGGAAGACGAGAGCTCGACAAACTCCTCTGCACTGAGTCGGTCCACTGAGGCCCTGCCTGACGCCCCCTTCACCGAAGAAGCGGCCCCTCCCAAACCCCCGCTCCCTGGCCTCAAAGTGCCCGAGCATTGGTAAGTGAGCTGGCTCCGATTCACAGCTCCCACCGTCTCTCGCTGTCCGCTCATGAAAAAAAAGTGCCAACTGCTGTAGCTTTCCTTAGTATAATCGGGCAGACATGTTCGCCAATGATGCCAGTTTGGCGTTACCATGCAGTTCAGTTTCTATTTGGATGCACGCTGAGAGCTTATTTGGTTTCACTGGATGCAGCTGAAAGTGAGAGAGACTACGGCTTTAGCTATGACTGTGCTATATTCTCTCCAGATGATTACATAGCACTTTCGCTAGATCTGACTGTTTATAAGAAGTGTGTATGGGAAGGTGTGAAGAAAGTTTATAAATAGTGCACTTCTTTAGAACTTGTGTCTTTGTAGGGCTGCTAAGACACCCGGCTACTTCTACTTATTCTAACAGACTTCAGTGTTTCAAAGCTGGTCTTGGAGAAACAGCAGCTCCCCTCCCCAACTTCCCTCACAGCCAAAAATGTCCCATCAGTCATCAGTTCGGAGAGGTGAAGGACACCAACACTCAACAGCCTTGTTTATCATACCTCAGTGAAGCATGGTGGTGGCAGCATCGATGATTACATAGCACTTTCGCTAATGTGACTGTGTATAAGAAGTGTACCTGGGAAGGTGTGAAGCAGGCTGTTTATAAATAGTGCACTTCTTTAGAACTTGTGTCTTTGTAGGGCTGCTAAGACTCCGGCTGCTTCTGCTTCTACTAACAGACTTCAGTGTTTCAAATGTTTAAAAAAAAAAAATGGTTCTTCTGTAAATATATTTTTAAGTCATATCCAAGACAGTAAACTGACACGTAAAAACGAATTTTTATCCAATTTGATAATTTATTTTTTTTTGAATAGCTATCTGATCACATGACAGGAGCTAAGCAGAGAGGATGTGGCCTAGCACATTTTTCCTTTAAGACATGTGAAGCCGGTCACCGCATCTTTTTGAACCACTGTTCATACCACAGCACAAGGCAGCTTAACACACCCAGAGAAAGAGCACTATTCCCCTGCTTCCACATACATGATCTCATAGATGCCCGCTATCGGTTTCTATGACACTGATGAAAGCCTGCATTCTCACAGGACCGTTTTCAAATCATTTTTGAGATAGCTTTGGGGGGAAATGCTGTTTGTGCAGGTGTTTTGCTTATCTCAGTATATATTTTTTTTTCTACAGCACCACACTGACACATTCTGGTCGTCCAATGAACGTAGCAGTAGGTCTTCTTTGGTTAGTTGTCTCAGAAGCTGCGTCGTTTTCCAGTTCACTTCTGGAATGGACCCGGAACGGGTTCCCTTGATTACAAACTTGATTTCAGGGAAAAGAGAAAAGTCCCATAGTGCTAGATCAGGTGGATAGGGACAGTGATCAAGTACTGTGATGCGTTTCTGGGCTAAAAGCTGCTTCACTGAGAGCACTGTGTGTGCTTGGACGTTGTCCTGGAGAAGAAGGAAACCAGCTGTGGCCTCTTTTGTACCTTTTTTGTAATTGTGTTGGTTCACTCCTACTCTTACTCTACTGGGAACCCAGTTTTCCGTTATTAGGTCCTTAATGTCAAGGAAAACATTTAACGTGGCCTTGAACTTGGACTTGCTTCGTCGAGTTTTCTTCATTTGGCAACCCACGTGTTTTTCAGTGCATTAACTGCCCTTTTGTTTTTGTTTTTTTTCTTTGCCGAGTCTCGTTAATTAATAGACCTACCGTATACAAATAATTTTCAATCTAACTGAAATTGAATATGTGCCTTTTTGGACATCTTGCGGGCATTACGTAAGGATGCGGTAACAGGTTTGCCTTTTTCAGTACACTTGTTTTTTGCAGTGTGTTTGCCATGGCTTCGCCATGTCTCCTGAAGAGAGCACCGAAGGGTTTTAACAGCACCCTGACCAGCATTTTTTCCCTTTACGGCAGGAGAGAGGGGCTATTTATTTCCAGCTTGTTTAATGATAAACAGTGGAACGAATTGCCACATCTAGTTGCACATCTGACTGTGTTTTAAAGTGAAGCCGCTTTTGATCCAGATGTCTCTGTGGAAGACATTAAGGCTGGAATGAAGACTATGTCGTTTTAATTATTCGTCTGTCTGGAGCACTGCGTACTGCACTCTGGAATGAAAGTGTGAGGAGATGGCGCTGGTGATAGTTACAGCAGGAAGAAAATGTAGGATTAGAGTTTTTTTTTTTTTTTAAAGCTGAACATTCAGAGGCTATGTTTAATATGCAAAAAAAAAAAAAAAAAACGTTTTATACATAAACATAAGTATATACAGAACAGCATTTCCTATACAGCGTCATAAAATTTTTTTTTTACCTTTACGTACATCATATGACAGCGCTGTAACCTTACGGTTACTAGTTACGGACTGTTAAATGTAACCGTGTTGCTTCAGAATGGTCGTGTGCCATCATTGTCAACACACTGTAATGCCTTTGTTTATTTATTCGTCCTGTATTTTTAAGTGTATTAACATGGAGATAATTATGTGCAGTCCTTTTTTGGCAAAAAAAAAAAAAAAGTTGTACTGTAGTCATTTTACCCGTAAACATTTTCTGATTGGTTAACATTTTGTGTGTTTGCTATGCCAGATTTAAAGTAAAAAACATTATTCGGGAATGATTTTGCCGTCACAGACAGAACTTGCACAAAATCGGAATTTTTAATATGCACAACACAACAAGCAGGCATTGTGATCCTAGACTAAAATGACGCTCATCTAAAAGCCGCGAATAAAAGGATATCACAGGATGAAGCCGAACTCAAAACACGCAATCTTTATATGAAAAGGGGACAGCTCACTCTTCCCAGAAGACTCTGCCGCCAAGTCACCATTTCCGACGCCATCATTATTCCAGTGCGTTATCTTTGAACTGCAGTCCGGCGGGATCCCAGACCGTAAAGCATAAGTCGTAACATTGAAGATAGTTATTATTATTATTATTATTATTATTATTATTTTTATTAGTGAAAGTATTCAGCTGGATGAGCGAGCACAAAGAGAGCTTAGCAGAGTTGCAGTCACTCACTTTCAAAACTGGCCTGTATGTAAACTAAAGCAACAAATTGGGTTCTGGGAAGGCAAAACTGGTCCCTCTAAGCAAGCAAACAGAATTCTGGTATAGATTTTGGCTAAGGTTTTATTGGAGAATCACATGCAGTGCAACAAATAATCTTGAAAGACATGCATTTTTAATCATACAGTGTAAAACAGGATTTAGCTGAGTGTTAAATTGATTGCAATCTATAATTCTGAATTTTTTTTTTCTTGTTTCATACGTTAGCTTTAGTCCTTGGTCATAAATCAACAATGAAATCTCTTACTGAGATTATACCTGCAGGACCTGATGCGAAAGCTCTTTCGTTCATGAGGCTAAAACGATTCTCAGTTCTGATATGTTTTTCTGTCTCTAGTCCCCCAGCCCTTCCACCCAAGAAGCGCCAGTCGGCTCCGTCTCCTACCCGGGTCGCTGTTGTTGCCCCGATGAGCCGCGCCACGAGTGGATCGAGTCTTCCTATCGGCATCTGCAGACAGGTACGTACATGATAGGAGCTGTTTCTTTTGTGTCGTTTCTTTAGTCACACATTTAATTTACTCTGTGAGCGAAAATCTGCTGAGGAATAAACCAGCTGTCATCTATAATAGAAGGATTTTATAGTTATTTAAACCAACGCCTTTAACTTTAGTATGAGAAAAAATATATATAATTTATATTTTATAATTTATATTTTTAATATATTTATAATTGATAATTTATGAATTTATATATAATTTATATAAATAGTGCTCATGTTCTGTATTTGTGCGCATCTTAAGTAACACCATCGTGTGTATCTTCAGGAATTTGATGCAGATGGATTGCAGCGGCGCTTTTCTGGTGGAAGTCACTCATATGGCGGCGAGTCACCGCGCAGCTCTCCCTGTGGCAGCATGGGTAAACTGAGCAAATCAGACGAGCAGCTGTCCTCTCTGGAGCAGGACAGCGGACAGTGCTCTCGCAACACTAGCTGTGAGACGCTAGGTAAGGCAATACCTTTCAAACGCGCCTTCCTCCCGCCTTTTCTTCTGTCTTCACTTTTGCTAACCATGGTCTGACTTCTCACACAGACACAGCAGAGAGCTACGACCCAGACTATGACTTCCTCAGAGAGGACTTGTCCACCGTGGATCAGATCTCTCTTCCTCCCGGAAGCTGTCTCACCCCCCTTCCTGAATCTCATCGGGAGCCGTCCTCCTCCTCTGCATCTCCGGGCCAGATTCCTTATGGCTCGCCCTCCCTCCATCATCCTGTCGTTCCTCCTCCACATGCCCTCATCACCCCTCCTGCTCTGCCGGAAAAGAAGCGACGCAGTGGCAACCCTCAGACGCCCTTCGACGGCGTGGGGTCTCGGACACCCTTCGAGCGGCTGCACTCTCACTACGACAACGTCACGGACGAAGAAATGCCCGTGCCACCGTTCCCCCTGTTCCCTCTTTTTACTCCGGTGCTCGGATACGGGACGGACTTTGTCGTCTCCGAGAACAATTCCGTGCCTCAGTCTCCTCCGCCTCTACCCGAAAAGAAGAGCAGACACAGTGAGTATGCAGTAGATTTCTTAAAAATTAGAGTTAGCAGTAATTCTGCGCAAAATGTTTAAAATGCTTTGAATCGGATTAGCTAAGACGTTTTGAACGGCTTCCTTTTGAATGGCGTGGTTTAATCACTTACAGATAGACCTCGATTAAATGATATAACTGCGGTTGAAATCCTTAAGATTTTAATGCCTCACTCAGGAGCCTAAAGTCAATGCACAGTAGGCTCCAACCTGCAGACCTTCAGCAGCTCGTCAGTCACGTTAACCACTGAACCACCTACAGCATCGAGCGCTACATGCTGATTCCTGCAAAGCACAAGCTTTCCTCTGCACGTTCGAAAACGAGCTTGCACGTACCCTTCGCTGCAAAACGAGACATCCAAGACCTGATCCAGCTCCACCTCCCTGGATGAAGTCAGAGAAAAAAAAAAAAAATCCAGGAGGTCGTGAGAACTGAGTGTGTTAATGTGTTGTACAGCATCATGTGAGTTAGGGATTAAACTCCACGTAATGGACTTTTGATTTATTGCCAAGGACTATACCGGAATTAAAAAAATAATAATTATAAAAAAGCACTCTGTCTTCATTTAGGGTTTGTTGGTTTACATTGATTTGGTAAGTAAGTGTAACCAATCAGTAACGAACGGTGCTGCTAAGCCCCACCCATGAGTGCCATTAATTTGGTGCCATGTTTAAGCAGGTAATATACAGTCCAACAATGGATCGACACTGGATTTAGTGGCCAGAAAATGGTGCCAGAACTTTTCTTACCGCAGTTTTCTTGTCTGTTTTTGTCCAGATATATTGCTGTTTTATTCCTCGTGTGCTGGAATAAAAAAGTTCTTGTTTAAAATGCTCCCCAGATTTTTCCACTCCATCCTTTTTTTTTTTTCTTTTTTTTTTCTTAAGGGTTAAGGTGTGGTGAAATGGCGATGTCAGATCTACTATGATGTTGGTGAAATCTGCAGGAATATGTTTAAGGAGTAACTGTTGACACACAGGAAATGACCTCACGTCAAGCATCTCTCTGAGTGGACATGGTTTGGGTGGGGTAGAGGGTGTGGAGATGATGTAATACTACTGTGCACACTGACTGCATGCTGTGTAATAGGGAGGTTTATGCGCAGCCGCTGTTGTTTATTTCCACTCGTAAAGTCTTTTTGGGACGACTCCCCCTCCAACATGATATAATTCCGAAGGGAGACTATAAGAACCACGGAGTAATACGTGATCTGTAAATTACCAGCAGGCCGAGGATGAAACATTGGCTAGAGTTTATAATCCTCTTGTTACTTTGACCTTCCGTTTTACGGAAGTCGTTAAATGTGGGTCACGGCCTGGGTGAGTGCAGTGAGTCAGAATGCGAAAAGTGTGCTTGTAAGTGAAAGTTTGCTTTCGCTGACACCTTCTGCTTGGTAACCTGCAGTCCTGAAGTACATGCAGTTTGTGGAGGATTATTCAGAACCGCAGCCGTCAGTCTTCTACCAGACACCACAGAGCGAGAGCATCTACGAGCAGCGCAACAGGCTCATACAGGAAGTGTACGGCTTCAACGACTCGTTCAGCAGCAGCGACTCCGTGCACGAGCCCCTCCCTCCTCCAGCGCTCCCACCCAAACAGAGGCAGCTGGTGAGCTCCACACACCGTACACACACTTGTGCTCATTCTCTTTTCCTCTCACAGGAACTCGCTGTCATACTGAACACACAAACACGTCAAACCGCGTGCTCCTTAACACACGATAATACTCATCATTTGTCTCGCGTTGATCGAGTTAAAATCCTGAATAATCGCATCATTTCGTATCGCAAATATCATTTGATAAAAGCAAATCTGCAATTCACCCTTTTCAACTTTGTGCACAGGATTAGTCCCCCCCAAATTTAATTTCCTTCAGCACACGGTGTGAATCCCAAATGTACTCCTTTACTGAAATGCCGAAATTTACACGTTGTTTACAAAAATATAATATCTATATATGTTGCATAATTAAAAAAATATATATGAAAATAAAATAATAGCCATTTATTAATCCATTTTTTGGTAAGTAATAATTCAATAAATAATAAATAATAAATAAAAAGATTACGAAGTTAGATAACTAATTGTAGAAATACATTGCTTGTTCTTGCCTTTAACATTCCTAAATATTAAAACACTGCGCGTTCTTTCTGACAGCAGTATTTAGTGTGCACCCCTCAGCTCTTCTCCAGACTTGCGCGCAGTGGTGTTTTTGGCTCCCTCCCTCTGTAAACAGCAGTTACGCATTTAATCATACTTATTTTCCTTTGGATTACTGCGTCACAGCAAGCGCACTCTCATTAAACACTGGCTGATGTGACACACTGCTGATGTGTCATCGCATTTGTTTTTCTTTCATTCCGAGTCTGTTCATTCATCATCTTCCTGACTTAGGCACTGTGTGTGCGTGGTTGTTTGTGAATGTGCCAGGTGTGTGCGTACGTGTGTGTATGTGTGTGTGAGAGAGAGAGAGAGAGACCGACATACTAATTAGTCCCTTAGTGATGTGCATAAAAATAAAAAATCTCTAGAGAGTGAGGGGTGATGAGGAGTGCGAGCACTGGGAGTAGTGGTTCAGGTTCAGGTTTGGGTTTCGTTCTCAAGTTTCGCTGACACAAAACAGCTCTATTCAGTTCATGAATGTGACTGGTTGGAAGGTGCCGATTAATTTTCTGTAACAGTCGGTTTATATTAAAGTTCCGCTGTGTAGAATATGTGGATTGTATCCTACTGAATGCCCCTCCTTTGCAAAGCACCTACTAGAACGTACGGTAGCTGTCAGCTGAATGGAGCAAGCTTCCAAGTAGTTACATTCATGATCCCTTCCTTTCCTGTCCTAAATAATTAGTCTGATTCTACATTTAGTTTTTTGTTTTTTGTTTTTTTTTATTTGGGTTCTCAAATTTCTTAGCCAGCATCAGCAAACGCAGATTCCTCTTCTTTCTTCTCTGTCTTCCGTCGTACTTCTTCATCTTACTCCTGGTGCTTTTTTTCCCCCCTGAATTCATGCCGCCACTTGAGAAGTCTGAGGTTTTAGAGGTTTGTCCGTTATGGGCTGCTGTAGAGGCGCAACATGGCGTCTCTGTAGAAGAGGACCCCGCTCGCTATGTAGATATAAAGAGCTCATTCTAAGCTTACAAATAAAACGATTCATACTGTAGTTACAGGTCTCGCTAACATACATATGAATACCATATTGTAGGAATCGACCGATTATTGGCCCGGCCGATAATCGGTGGCCGATATTAGGATTTTGCCGATTATTGATATTGATTTTATTTTACCGATAACCGATATTATTACAAATTGCGCTAATGCGCCTCCGCTACCGTCTCTTCCTCTGTGCCTCTGTGTTTTCGTTTAAAGTCCCGCCCATAACAATCTCTGCTTGGCTAGATGACATACGATTAATAGCCAATCACCACTGAAGCCTCGCTGTCACTCATACACGTCACTCAAGCACGATGGTTTCCCGGTTATAGCGCTGAAATAGCAGAATAATGAACCTTGTTGCAGTGATAATGTGAGCATGCAGTGAGATGTGCATGCATTGTTAGTTCCTGTAATAATGAGTGTTCAGCGAAATCTCAAGCATTTTTAAGAGCAGATATAGGTTAAGTGAGCTGAGCAGCTTTCTCCCAGACGTTTTTGCAGGTTGGGATGTCTGTATACATTTTCATCACTTTCATTACATTTTGTTACT
>JAOVYU010000037.1:10577564-10598443 GCA_025674565.1 Synodontis membranacea | reverse complement strand
TTACTTTCATTACAAAGCCATGCTGCTAATTTTGTTTTAACATTAAAATCCAAGTTAATCTATTTTTGTATAGGTGCGAGTTCCCTTGTTTTGGCCCTTCTGGTTCATAATTACTTTGTTTTTATTTATTTGTTACTACTTTTGCTGTTTATATTTTATTTAAATTTAATGTAAAAAAAAAAAAAAAAGAAGTGTTAAAGGCAATATTTTGTGTTGGAGTTTTCAGAGATTATTTTCATTTTTACTGTAAATATAGCCTATATATCGGTTCCAAATATCGGCTATCTGTAATCATTAACTAGCAATAATCTGTATCGGTATCGGCCCTGAAAAATCAATATCGGTCGATTCCTACTATATTGTACTATATTACTGCTAATAGATCCCTGTAAATCCTACATAGTGGATCTTTTAATGTACTTATAATACTAATAGACCATTCACAGAAGTTTACATGAGGACACGCCACGTATCTAAGCCTGAACTGATTTTAGAATGTGAGCTTTAATGTAAAGATGTTCATGAAGCATTTCTAGAAGGAGTCTCCAGTTTCAGTAACAGAGAAGCTTCTGCGCACTTCTCTGTTCTCTTCTGATCTGTTTGAGACCCTGAGGACAACACTGACCTTCAGTACACGGCGCTGAATGCTGACTTTTGCACAATTCGGACACATCACGTCTAAAAAAAAAAAAAAAAAAAACTGCTGATTCTGTTTGTATTGTTCTGCTTTATTAATCTCCCTTGTGACCTTGTGTCTTGCACTTTAGTCTTTATTGTTGAAGAATCAGTATGACTCAGCAGGAGAAACTGCACGTGTGTGTGTGTGTGTGTGTGTGCAGGATATTTAATGCTCTACCATATAGTGAGTGATTGATTATTCCAACCTGTTTAGGAACAAATCCTTTGACAGTGATGGCACAAATGTTAAACAGCCTTTTTTTTTTTAAATTTGCGCATTATTGTTATCCTTATAGGCGTAGTTGTAGGTTTTCGCGACGTTAGGAAAGACTTCAGGATGTAGTACTTTTTTTGCGCCCTCTCTCTCTGTTTGTCGTCGTCGTTCTGTTAACTTAAGAGAAAAACGAGGCTAGAATTAAACGAATGTTTGTAGCTGATCTGGCACAAGCTGCGACTTGTTTGATGGATTTTCAACAGCGTAACTGGAAAAGCATAGAAGGTACATTATTTAATAAAAAAAAAGAAAAATGTAATGTCTTTAAAAGAGTGATCGCAGAACCCTGTTTCGATTAGCCTTTTCTCTTTATAATGCCTCAACTGTCTGTCTTCTCTTTCAGCCGGCTCCAACTCTGAACTGCGATCGCTTTCATTCGTGTAAATTTCCAGCTGGTCTGATTACGTTACTGCCGTGCACTTATCCGCTCTGCTTCTACTTCTCTTCTGTAATCTCCTCTTCTCTCCACTGCTGTCCTGTCCCAGGCCTCCTCTCACTCTGCGTCTCCTTCCTCATCCTCCTCTTCCTCTCTGTCATGCCAGCTGCAGCCAGGCGTAGGCCCGGGTTCTGCTGAGGTGGACGCTGCTCTCAGTCTGTCCGCCTCGAGCTCCTCTCTGGGCTGCCCGGCTTCTCCTCCTGCCGCCACGGTGAGTCCTGCCCGCTTCGTGCTCACGCCTTCACTTCCTTACTAACCCTTTTAATCTCGTCACATGAAACCGTGAGAATGCCGACGATGTGTCGTGTTCAGTCCCAGTCGCTGCCAAGGTTCGACTTATCGTTATGGGTCATGAATTATTGTAGATAATTGTACACATCTATTTTCATGTATTATTTTTAAACATATTTCCAGGCTCTTTTATAAGCTGTAGCTTGAGCTGTTAAATAAATAAATATAAAATTTAAAAAAACCTGTGAGAGCAGAGTTTGTGTAAATTTCCATGTAAGAAATCTCACTAGTGTGGTGATCAATTGATGGGCTTTTAATTATATAATTGGGAATCCTATTTTATATGCTGATCTACAGACATCAAATCACTTTATTTCCTTTTATACACTCAAATTGAATGAAAATATAGTGAAACTCGGTTCAGTGTTAATTCGTTAATAAAGGAAAGTAAACCAAAACTAACGAACCTTAGGATTAGTACAAAAGTAACCCCGTAAGAGGAGGAACAGATGGTGTCGGTTGTTGTAGCTGACGTCCTGCAAGGGCTTTTGGTGCGTTACTGGAAGATTCTGAGTACGCCGTTCAGTTGTCATTTTTAGCTCCGTAAGCTTTTCCTGTTATGGAGTTTTGTGGGTGTCATGAGGTAAATGAGCTGTGATGTGAAGGCACACTGTGAAACATTTTATTTTACATGCATGCATGAATACAAAGAAAACTCAGCGTTACTGAAGTTTATCACAAAATTTTCATTCGGTTTGGTCTACAAAACATTAAAAAAAAAAAAAAAAAAAAGAAGTCATAAACAAGGCCTTTTTTTACTGAAAGATTATTTTTTACATTTTCTCTCAACCCTTTCTTTTTTTTTTTGTTTTTTTTTTTTGGTTCAGTATGATGCTGAGCTATGCTAGTTTCTGTGTAATTTTGACTCACCATGTGAACACTGCTTCATCATTTCCTGCGTTACACTATAACACTGTTCCCGTCGACGGATTGTTTGCTTTGCCGAGTAGACGCCACTGCCAATCGTTCTTCACCGCCACGCCCCAAACAGATCTTGTAGCATGGAACGGTTCAATCCAGTTGTACTTAACAAACTAGATTTCTTCATGCCTATCTTTTATAAATAGCTATCGATGTTTTGTTTTTGTTTTTTAAGTCATTTTGACTCTATCTATAGCGACCATAAGTTATCCCTACGTGATTTTCTTGAGATGTGTTAAAGCAGAGACATCTAGGTTCAGGAAAACATCAAGGAACCGGACATGCCGTATAATTTATTGAGTAAAACAGAAGAGTGTAAGAGGTGACTGACTTGCCTCCACTTGTAGACAATCACTTATTTATTCTCACTACACAGGCAGTAGGGGATTGTAAGTGCACTCCTTTCACTACACATGAATCACAGCTCCAAACACACACACACATTCACACGCGGTTACGATATACCTTATCGATTTTATAATCACCGTCTCCTTTTGGAGATGTAGGCTTGCTCAAGCCATGAGCTCTGAGAAAATGGGAACCTCACACAGAGGTGAGTCAGTGTTTGTCTGGATGAATTCCGACAGAAGGGTAATTGTTTTTTTACTTTTACACCCCTTGGTTTGTGTTCGAGCACGCTCCGACAGGAATCGCTTACTGACGCAGTGACGGCTTTACGTGAACGTGATTCATGTCGGAATTCCTTTCCTGTTATAACTTGATGGGAATTGTTGTGTTTATTAGGATATATAAGTGATGCCAAATATACCATTTTCACCCAACATGTCTGTGCTGGACAAAGAGAACAAGCAACATTTCTACTTTTTTTTCTTTCCTTTTTTTTTTCTTTTTTTCGAATGCACGGTATTAAATAAGCGAACTTTGAGTTTTGAGAGCACATTCAGCATCAAAACCAAATTCTCTTTGGTGCTTTATAACGAAAGTGATTTATGTAGGGTTGCAGTGTTTCAGTTCTTAAATTTACAGAAGTGTTGGTTATATTCATATTATAACTCCGGCTGTGTTCATGTCTTACGTTTGATACTGGTCAAGAAAATAACTTCTGTTGTAGTCATCGCGATGGTTCTCTGCCCCAGACCAGAAGCATTTTGATGCTGGAACCAAACCAATTTTGCTGAGAATCAGACCTGTTATGGAAGAGGCTCAGGAATCAGCACCAGCAACATGCATTATCCATGGAAAAGGGCTATAATTTGACTCCGTGCCTAAATGTAGACACATTTTTACACATCGCGAGCACCCATATTCTCAGACTAACATGTCCTGGGTTACAGATAACCTAATGTGGGTTTATTTTCCCCCTCTTATTGCAGAAAAGGGAAAACAAGAAACAATTGGTCAAGAATTAGATTTTATTTTAAACCCCTGGGCCTACCTCATGCTGACAGATTCAGGCAGTTTTGTGGATGATGGAGTAGTGGAGAGTATGAGAGAATGCACTTGTCAGTACTGCTCCATTAAGAACGTCACCTCAGGACTGAGAGCGTGCATCATGCAACTGTGTGTGCCTTGGATGTTTAAGGGGTTGCGTTCTTGCGGAAACAGATTAAGCGTAGTCCTACCGTATATATATATATATATCTGTCTCCGTTGCCAATATTAGGTGTGGCGGCCTTGAAAAACTAGACACGTCTCTGCGGCCACCAAAAATGATGTATTCTGTTTATAATATACGTAATACCATGTTGGGAACTGAATAAATAAGTAATAGAGCCATTTTAATGAAGAGAGTGATGATAAAGACAGTCAGTATGTACAGCTAAGCCTGCTTTCCAGACACAGTGAATGCCAGGCATTGATCAAGTTGTTGCCTCACTTCATCCTGTAGTAAAATCAGTTCGGTTTGTAATCAGATACCAGCAGATGCATTGCTCCTGCACGTGCTCCTGTGTGCTCTAGCACTTCCTGATTTTTTATTTTTTTTTTGGCCTTGCAGGCTTTTTCTGGCTACTTCTTTCTTTCTTTTTCACTCAGTTTCTATTACCATTTCAACCTGGAGTCCCAGTTTGTGGTGCACTAGGGTGGGCTCCAGGCCTGCATCCCGCTTCTGCTTTCTATCTGACGCCTCTCCGCCTCTGCTCCTTCTTTCTGTAGAGCCAGAATGCTAGTGACGAGGGTGGCGAGGGTGGGTACGTCAATCTGTATTCATCCAGCCAAGCCAGCGGAGACCTGCCACTCTTGAACGGTGTAAGTAGCAGGAGCCGTACTGCTCGAGTTGCAGCCAAAGAGCCCTGAGTTCTTGCCCGTGTGCTCTTGTGAGCGCTGCTTGTGCCGTACTTGTGTTTTTTTTTTGGGTTTTTTTGGTGCACACTGGAGAGTCATTGTTTGTATTCTGCAGCCCGGGTAACCTGGGTGGAGTGTGCTGCTGCATTTTATATAATGAAGCTATTGACATTCTTGACAGTCTTTTTCGCACTAGAACAACCCTCTACGGAGCATAAGCAGTGAGCCTGCTCTGAAATTCACTTTGAGATTTTCTGATAGGATTTGGTTATGCGTATGCAACATACTCTGCCTTTTTTTTGCTGTTTCTAACTATCGCCAATTGATGTTGGTATCATCAGGGGCAGGAATTTAACTGTTATGTTTTGGAACTACATTTTGTCTTCATTCTTATAGCAGTACTATAATAATAATAATAATAGTAATATGACCTAAAGTAACAGCATCACAGTCCTCCGTTAGACCAGAGCAGTGGAGAGATTCTAAAAAACAGTGACGGTTAATGCTGTTGAGAAGACAAATGTATAGAATAGCATTGATGCCTTTATTCGTCACATGTACGTTTAAAGCACAGTGAAATTCTTTCTTTGCATATCTCAGCTAGTCAGGAGGGCCAGGTCAGAGGACAGGGTGCAGCACTCCAGGGTAACAACATGGGCAGAAAGGTGACCAACTCAACCCTGAGAATCTAGAGGGCGTCCCAAGAAAAGCATGTGCTCTTGCCGGTTCGAGCTTCACCACCTGCCCATTGCTAGGTTTTAATATTTATGAATTTATACATGAAATGGCAGCCGAACATTTTAGGTTTTATTTACGGTCAATACTTATATGTGGTTGTGTTTTGTAGCTTGTGTTTATACCAGTGTTTATATTCTCAATTGGAACATGCAGTGATGAACTTAGCTTTCCTATCACTACGGTAACCTCATGAGAGAAGCAAGATTTTTTTTCACCTGCCATTACAAAAACCTTCTGTAAGTGAAAGTCCTTCTGGTAAAGTCTGACAGTCATAGTGGCAATGCTCCAGGGAAGTCATTTTCCATTATGCATCTGCCTACAAATGTGGAGAGACAGCAATAAGCTAGAAACAGCTTGACAATGATGATGGCATTTGTAATGGCTAAAAATATGACAAACATGGCGTAACGTTTTCTTTTCTTTTTTTTTCTTTTTTTTTTGCTCTAGTCACATGGAAACTTTTTATACTTTTTTTTTTTTTTTGTATTTTCTTTTTCTTTTTTTTGTGCAAGCTATTGAGCATACACTTTTCTCCAAAGCATCCCATACCTGCATATGCGTCTGTATAATTGTATTTTTTTTTTACCGACGGGGCAGAGCTTAAGTAATACAGCTGACATGTTGATTGTTCAGTCATTGTTCATGCAGTAGCCTGTTCTTACTCTTCCTAAGTTTCAGATAAAGCAGGAATTATGACTTCATATGGAGTGGAGCGAGACATGTGGAGCGGAAAGTGATTTGTCATCGGCCACATGAAAGCATTTAAAGCTGCAGGCGTCACGTTTTCTGGCATCACAATTGTCTAATTTACAAACCACTGCAATATGGAATGTGTCTCAGCTTCCCTTTATCGTTGTCTTGTTGGTGAATCCACCTGGGTTTTTTTTTTGGTTTTTTTTTCTTTAGGGTTATTTGCAGTTTGGCTGAAACTTGTATCTGAATAAATACAGTATCTACATTGACTGACAGGCTCCTTATCCATTCGTATGCTTTATACCCTGTGAGTGTGCCAGACATTTTTGTGCCTTGATCTCAGGGGTGTGAAAGTAGGCTGATTTATCACCTCACTCAGCACAAAACCGTATTTGGATGTTCGTCTTCTCCCTGATGCATTTCTCTCCTTGTCGTTCTCTTGAACTGCTGCAGTTAACACTGCTGAATGAAATATCACAGCTAGATGTTTCATTCACAGAGCTGTCCTATTTTTATGAACACCCTCAGTGTGTGTGACTTGTGCAGTGGTAGCGCAAATACCATGGTTTGATGATGTCGTCTTTGTATCACTCTTGTTGATGGCAGGACCCCAACTGCGGCACGGAGGACTTGCTCCAGGACTCGGCCTCGGACCACAGCAAGGAGCCGACTGACTCGGACAGGTGAGCTGCACTAGAAAACAGACCCACACCACAATTCTCAGGATTCTGAAGAATGCTACACTGGAAAATAAAAGAATTTCCACCTGACTCATGAGTGTCATGTGCCTAGCTTAAGCGTGGTGCAAGTGGCATTCCTGTCTGTCCACACTTCTCACACTTCTCTCTCTCTGTAAGTAGTGCTTGAGAGAACAGAGCAAGAATGCACTTTGTTTTTAGCAAAAAAAAAAATATCTTCATGGAGACTCGGCCACAAGCCCCAACATCTTGAAGTTTGCAGTTTCATCAGCTGTCCATAGGACATCCTGTTAAAAGGAAATGTTAATCATTATCTGTTTTCAGTTCTTGGTGATTGAATGTTCCAAATAGTCTAGTGAAAGCTATGATTGTAGGTTTCTCCATGTAAACAGCACCGTTTATTAAAAAAAATACAGTGGGACAATGAAGCAACAGCTACACTATATGGACAAAAGTTTGTAGACACCTGAGCATGGCACCAGTATGAGGTTCTTCTACAGATTGTTGCCACAAAGTTGGAAGCAAACAATTGTTTAGGATGTTGTGTGCCGTAGCATTACAATTTCCCTTCACTGGGACTAAGAGGCCCCAACCTGTTCCAGCATGACGATGAGGACATGGTACGCTGAGGTTGGTGTGAAAGAACTTGAGTGGTTCTACACAGAGCCCTGACTTCAACCCCACTGAACACCTTTGGGATGAACTAAAATGCCGACTGCACCCCAGACTCAGTGCCTGACCCTCACTAACGCTCATGAGGTGAATGGACACTAATTCCCACAGACACGCTCCAAAATCTAGTGGGACGCCTTCCCAGAAAAATGGAGCTTATTATAACAGCAAAGGAACTAAGTCTGAACTGGGATGTTTAACAAAGCACACAAATGTTATGATCAGGCGAACACAAACCATTGTCCATATAGCATAGCTCTTCTGAATTCTTGATTCTGGTTCGTCAGAAGGTGTTGGCTAACTTTCTATATCAGCAGCTCTGACAGTAGTGCCGGGCTGTAAAGCTAATCACAGGCTTACGTTAACGTGCTCAGGCTATGTCTAAAATAACGGCTACTTCAAGGGACTTGGCTTAACCTGTGACCGAGAAACATCGTATAAATGAACACCGAGGTAACACGAGTGTTTGTGGGGTTCGTCTTCACGCTTGCTGTTAATACGCGCCTCTGACGTGTACGTGTTTCTCCTCTCAGCTGGAAGCAGAAGTGTGCAGACTCGGACCTGAGCTCGGAGGAGCTGGACGAGCTGTCCCTTGTGGATCATGATGAGATCATGGCCCGCATCACACTAAAGCAAGAGGTAACACCCTGTTAAGTCACAGCTGGAGAGCAAGTGTTTGTGTGTGCAGACTGGCTCTTGTTTTGTCAGCACGATGCATTATCCAACATGTGCTCACGCGTAGCTGGAAAAAAGCAACGAATTATGTCTCAGCAGTGCCTCCTGTCTGCCATGTACGATTATTAGGGGTGTAATTGAATATAAGTGCATTATTTAGAATATAAGTAACATGCTCTGAATTCATATAAATACAGATATGATTTTTTTCCCACAGGTTTGTGTGCATTTGTGAGTTAATATGACTCAGTTGAGACTCATCATCTCTCAGCTACGACTTACTGTAATATCATGCCTTTTTTTTTCTGCAACTGCAAGTTTGCCACACGATTGAAACTTTTTCTCACAGGTGCATTTATATTATCACACAACTGCAAAGTTTTATCTTCTACTCTCATCTTATCTTCTTACCTTGCCATTGTGAGTTAGTGAAACATTGTGCCTCAACTTACACAACTGCAAAAAATAAAATAAAGAGGATTAAAAAAGTCAGAATTGAGGGCAAGCTTGCAAGAAAAGTCTGCGTAATATTCAGGACTGGAGGTTTTGCATTATTGCCGGCTCTAGCAAATAGCTCAGACGCTGAAATATTTACAGCATCCTCAGTAACAACCAGGTCATAGTGGAATAAACTAGGCTTACTAACTAGTCCTGGCATTTTTTTTTTTTTTTTTTACCTGTGAGCCTTTTTCAGTGTTGGCCAGGGTATCTATTCGCTTTTTGAAAACTGATTCCCTTTTAGGCCACGCCCACATCGGCTTTCGAGCACTAAAGAGATATAGAAACACATACGGACGTGTCGTTGCATTACTACACCTCGTAGTTTTGCAGGCCAGTAGTGGAAACTCTGTGAAATGCTGCAAGGTCAAAGTAGCTGCACATATCACGTACCCCACCCAGAGTGCAGAATCAGACTTCTGTCCACAACAGAGTGTATTTATAGACACACTCTTGCTCATCTCTTACCCCAGTCTGTACAGCATGTTTGTCTGCAGCGTGGCGGATGAGTCAACGACCAAAACGCAAGCTATGCTGAAGTGTTATAGAGTTATGGTTGAAGTCGGAAGTTTACATACACTTAGGGTTCAAGTCATTAAAATGTATTTATTTTTATTTATTTATTTATTTATTTATTTATTTTTTGATGTTGGCAAACTACAGTTTTGGCAAGTCATTTAGGGACATGTATCTACTTTGGGTATGACACAAGTAATTTTTCCAACAGTTGTTTACAGATTATTTCGCTTCTATTTGACTGTATCAAAATTCCATTAAGAAAATTATGTCAAGCCGTTAGGCAATTAGCCAGTTAATTTTTGGATAATTGGAGTCAGTTGGAGGTGTAACTGTGGATATATTTTAAGCTCTGTGCTTCTTTGCTTGACATCATGGGAAGATCGACGCAACCTGAAAGCCTGCTCAGCAAGAAAGAAGCCCCTGCTCCAAAACTGGCATTAAAAAAAAAAGCCACACAACAGTTTGCAAGTGCATATGGGGACAAAAATTGTAATTTTTGGAGAAACATCATTTGGTCTGATGAAACAGAAAATGGGCTGTAATGTTTTTTCTCTAGCATTGGCAACAACTGAAAACGACGCTGGCGCTCAGAAAAAAAACTGAAAAAAAAAAAACACTCGGTGGACACTCACCATAAACGGCCTAAATGAAAGGATGTTTTCTAAATTTATTTGGCTAAGGTGGATGTAAACTTCTGATCCTACTGTATGCCTAGACAAAAATTTGCTTAGTTCTTTAAAACTTTCCTCCCTCTTCTTTTCTCTGAAACAGAACGATGATGGACCGGACGTCCGAGCAGGATCAGGGGACATTTTATTAGTTCATGCAACAGAAACGGATCGCAAAGGTAATATTAATTCGTGTGTGAGTGACGACTCTTTCCGGAGAGAATAAATGAATAGTTCCTTTAATTTTTCAGAAAATTCATACTCTGAAGAACAGGTTGGACTCAGTGGGTGCGAAGTTCTTCCTCATCACGATGGGTTGCGTCATATTGCTCTTTGTACTGTCCATCTCATAATATGTGTGACTGCGGAGTTTATGTGGTGCATGTGCGGAGAAACCTAAAGTTCATACGTTTTCAAATTTTGCACAACACTTCTGAGCAGTAGGTATAGTCTATATAAAGAAACTCAGGCACTTTGAACGAGGCAAAAAAATGTAATGCGCAGTTAAATTATTTCACGTATTTATATTTGTCAGCCAATAGGATCTCACTTTTGCGCTTGTTCTTCAGGATTCGCTCTATTTTATCGTCTCCTGCCTGAACCGATCCGAAACCAAGCGATGTCGGATAAAATGGCAAATCATTCTTTCTTTCAGGTTTAAAGGCTTATTTTTGCTCCTGAGTGAAAGTTGAAGAAACCAGAAGCTTAATTGTGGTTTTGAACTTTTCTTTGTGGTCGGAACATGACGAACCCTGCAGTGCTGCAGTGTGATACAGCAGGCATGTAAGCCTGGCTCAGACTACAAAGTTCAGAAGCGTTTTAAAGGATAACGTCAATAAATAAAACAATCGGTAGACAAAGAAATCCACTCCTTCACCCCGTACATTATAAACTGTCTTGTTTTTGGACTGAGTGCATGCACTTTGCCTGAGTGTAAGTGTTACAAATCCCTCGAAGCTTGTGAACTGATACCAAAGGTCATGAACAGAGACAGATAGACCACATGTCTGGGTTGCAAGATCTACTAATTGACAAGCCGGTGTTGTGCTTTAATCAGCACCCCTGTCACAGGATCGTGGATTTGAAGATTGACACCTTAAAACCACAACCAAATTAACAATTTACTGTGAATAGCATCCTACACAAATCAGTAGTCTTCTCATTCCACACATCACCTTCTGTTCAGCTTATAACTTCAGACCTAATTAGAAAGAAGGAAAAAAGGGAGGGGGAGGGGGAGTGCAGACTGACTGGCTGTTGTCATGAGATGCTATCCATAGACAGTAAAAAAAAAAACTAGAAAGCTCATCATCGTAACATAACATAAACTTTATCGCGACCACATTTGTCGGTCGTTCTGCCACCGAGCCCTAATCCCACTAATAATCCCACAACACAATGTGCACAGACACAAGCAAAATATCATGCAGTTTCATAAAGGGCAAAACATTCAGTTTGTATTCAGTTTTGTTGTCATGAAGACAAGAACATGAGTTGAACTTTCCAATACGGGTTTGCACTTTCCAGTAGCTGCTGCCAGATTTCTTTCTAGCTGGAACAATTGTTTGTGCCTTTGTTCAAAGACATAATTGCCAGCGTCTATGGTCGTCTCTTCTAAATCTTAGTTATAGCTCTGTCTAGATAGTATATGGTAAAGTAGCCACTTATTTGTGTTTTAATTGTGTGTATGGATATTTAGCATCAAATAGGAATCAATTCTTATTTCTTATTTTTTTTTTTACTGTAGATTAAATGTATATCTACTTTTGTCGCTTGATCCTGACACTCTGTGCTTTGAGCACTTATGCAACAAATACTCTGAAACCTGACGATGCCCACCTTTTATTGTGATATTGTAAAAAAAAAAAAAAAAAAAAAAAAAAAATGGAGAATGGATGCACTCAAGTCATTTGTGGGCTTACAGCACCCCCTGGTGGAGAAATGAAATTATATCACATCATAAATATTTTTAGGATTTTTCTTCTCCAATTCCAGGAAAAAAAAAGAATACAATTTTCCCCTCTGCTCAACTAGGTGAAAAGGATGAAAGGCGTGTTGGCTTATGTATTTTTTTTTTTTTATGCTAATGAAGTGTGCGTTTTCTCCGCCAGATCTGGTTTTATACTGTGAAGCCTTCCTGACGACGTACAGGACGTTCCTAACCCCAGAGGACCTCATTAAGAAGCTCCACTATAGATATCCTTTTAATGCTGCGTGAAAGGCTCGGCTGTAGAACAGAACCACATTTCCATAGAAGAGCATGAACTCGGCATCACGCCGCATATCTGCACGCTCCGCTTCTCTTTGAAACAAAGCAAAGATGTGATTTAGAAATAACTGTGCCAGCTGCTTGTTTTTTTTTGTTTTGTTTTTGTTTTTGTTTTTTTCAGATACGTCGTAGCACCCGAGAAATGGCATCTGTCTGCTCGTGACTGATGAAAAAACTTTTACTCATTAAAATTTCTATTTATTTTTCTTAACCACTCCACACATATACTAGATTTTCTCACAGTTCAGACAACATTAAGAAGCGAGTCAGCAAAAACACCTTCTTCGTGCTGGTGCGTGTTGTGGACGAGCTTTGGTGAGTAAATAACGAATGAGTCCAAGAGTACAAAAACATGCCACTGAAGATTTCGATTTTGGCCGGGGATGCTGTTTGTAGATGCCATACCGCAAAGTGACAACAGGAGTAACTTGTTTTGCGTCATTGACTGTAACGAAAAATGGATCCCAAGTGACAGTGTTCTTAAATTAATTAAAAAAAAAAAAAATTTAATTATTGGTGGCGCTAGAGGAACCGAAGAACTTCAGGATGTGGTTAAGCTTCACAGCAGTAACGGTAACTGCTTTTTTGCCTGGCTACATCACCGCTTCATTGATTATTTTTCTATAACAGCATATTCTGTGTGTGTGTGTGTGTGTGTGTGTGTGTGTACCAGTTTGGTGGAGCTGACAGAAGACATTCTGAAGCACCTGATGGACCTGGTGGTCAGCCTGGTGTGTAGCGGGGAGCTCAGTCTGGCCCGTGTTCTCCGGAAGAACGTTCTGGATAAAGTGGAGCAGAAGAAGCTGCTGAGCTACACTAACTCGCTGAAAACGCTAGCCGCCCGCAGCGTCGCCGCCAGGTAAACAAACGCCTGAGCATCCCGTTTTCTCCTAGCTTGGGACTCTGCGGAAGGTTTTTGGTTCACATTGCTGCTGTTTCAACACGTGAAGCCGTGAATGTATAGTAATATGGATTTGAATCAGTGTTGCGATAGACAGGCACATCTTGGTTTAGGATTCTTTTGTTCCTGACCATCTGATGTCATCCGTTCTTCACAGGCCAGGTACTCTTCATGACTTCCGTAGCCACGAGATCGCAGACCAGCTCACTCTCCTGGACGCAGAGCTGTTCTACAAAATAGAGGTACTTATCCTGCCATCCAGAATCTAATCTAATCTAATATCCAGAATCTGAATTTTGGAGGTGAAAAAAGGGACGGAGGGTTTCAGGTTCTACAGCTTTACGTAGGGTTAGGGTTAGGGTCTTCACAATACTTAAAAGCATTACACTAAACAATACTACGTACGCGTTGTGATGACTTGAATTTCTGTGAACGGAAAAACAGACTGAACAAATGCAAAATTGTATCTGACAAAAAACAGGAACACTTTAACAGTGTTTGTAAGATATTGTGATGGCCACTATTTCTCAGAGTGTTATGGCAAAGGTTTCTGATATTAAATTAGCTTATAGACTAGTGGTGAGAATACTGTTAGCAAATAATTTTGTACATTCATTTAAAGCTGCTGATTCATTTAAAACACAGTAACGGCAGCATTTAAATTTTTACATATCCAGTGTATAAACGATGGTCGGCGTGTTAGGATTAAAGCTAACGTTAGGGCAGGATAGTTGTAAAGTGTGAAGTTTTACGGTTGCTCTGACGTATGAAACTTGTGTCTGTAGATCCCCGAAGTTCTCCTGTGGGCAAAGGAGCAGAATGAAGAGAAGAGCCCGAATCTCACCCAGTTCACAGAACACTTCAATAACATGTCTTACTGGTAATCTTCCCACTGCCCGTACAAAAAGACCAAAATTGTAGTTGTAGTTCTGCTTCATATTCCACTGACTCGAGAGACTAAGACGCGCAGGAAGTAGTGCTGCGTCTTTCTCTCACCATGCATCGATTCGACTGGTTTCTGTAGCTGAAATCATGACTGTTCATTCTCCACTGAGATGATTCTGAAATATTTGGTGTACTTGTGAACCTGAATGTATGTGCAGTTATTTAGCGAAAGTTGGTTAGTTACACATACCAGCAAGTTTTGCCAGAACTTTTAATACCTGCTAATAATTCTCTTCAGCCATCTACTAAACATTATATTCCTGGATCCTTTGGTACCTTTTACTTCAATGTTTTCAATCCTTCTCACTCACTCACTAACATTTTATTTATTCTCAATTGTGCCACTATTTTACATTTTAAGTGTTTGTCACTTATCAGTAACGCACAATCATTCACCTTTTGCCCCCCCGTTTCTGTCCTCAAGGGTGCGCTCTATAATAATCCAGCAAGAAAAAGCCCAAGACCGAGAAAAACTCCTCCTCAAGTTTATCAAAATAATGAAGGTAAAAATTAATGTTAATTTTTTTTTGTTGTTGTTGTTGTTATCCCACTACGCGCATGATAAAGTGAAATGACGGAACTTCTGCTCTTTCCCTCAGCACTTAAGAAAACTTAACAACTTCAACTCCTATTTGGCGATTCTGTCGGCTCTGGATTCAGCGCCTATTCGGAGACTGGAGTGGCAGAAGCAAACCTCAGAGGTCAGCCCTTGTGACACGAATCCCATAATTCGGAAAGCAAGACCATTTGCTCCTGCTGTGTTGGTTAATGTTTATGGTGTGACATTTGTGTGGTAGGGTCTGGAGGAGTACTGCACTTTAATCGATAGCTCCTCGTCGTTCCGGGCGTACAGAGCAGCCTTAGCAGACGTCGAGCCTCCCTGCATACCGTACCTGTACGTGAAGGATTTCTCAACAGACTTCTCGAGTCATTTCTTCTTGTATTTAATTCATGTTTGACGTTTGTCTTGTCTGTCAAACACAGGGGTCTCATCCTTCAAGATTTAACCTTCGTGCACCTTGGGAATCCCGACTTCATCGTCGGGAAGGTGAACTTTTCGAAACGCTGGCAGCAGTTCAACATCCTTGACAGCATGCGGCGCTTCCAGCAAGTGTGAGTGGAGTCGCGAGCAGTGAGCGTCACTGACGAAAAAGAAAACATTCGTAGCATTTGTCTCTGAAGGTTTACTGAATTTGATGTGCGGTTTATGTACTCGTACTTTTGAGCTAGAGCTTCATTTGCATTACGAACCTGGTTCCCCTGTTCACACTGACACAAGGAAGCTGGGTTCCGGTGTAATCGGAATACGTTTTGATAGAAAGCGACAGGCTACCTCTCGTTCCCTACAGTCTGGTGCAAATATTTGTGCTCACTTTAAAATCAAATACAGGAGCCAGAACTAAAAATAGTGTGTTATACATGTAATTCTCAGTTCTGATTGTTCAGAAGGTGTTGATTAGTCTTCTGTGAAAGCAGCTCAGACAGTAGTTCCGCCTGTCACTACTAAGGCAAATCACAGACATATTGCACTTCTTCTAATATGTTTTTGTTTCTGTAGTAATAGCTACAGGGACCGACAGTAAACATATAAAGTGCCGATACGGTGACAATGATTTTTTTTTTTAAGGGGGTGTTTGCGTAACGTCTACGGAAGGAGTCTCAAGTGTCGGCGATTTGTAACGTTTAGGTTTTACGATATGGCCGGTGCGGGAATCGATATTTGTAACTGCTGTGATGTAAGTGATCAGAGGAACTGACTTATTTTGCACGTTCCTTTAATTAATAGAATTTTTAATCGTTGGGAAATTGCTATGATATAAGAGGAATATATGTGCAGCTTTTTGGATTGAACAAAAGTGCTCTTGCTTTGCCTGATGGAGTTTTATATGGAGTGAGGTCACTGCCTTTTATATGAGAGCGCAGACAAAACCGAGTTAAACTGAGCAAAACAGGCACTATGAATGTGCAGAATCAAAGAAACTGATCAAAAACAGCGCCGAAAAAACACTGCATCTTCGAAACACAGCACCAGAGATCAGCGCGCTCGCTCCTCATAGCCCTGCACTCGGTTCACTGTTTCTTTATGCTGCGCATCTCATTTTAATACTTTTGCTAAACGTTTTCTCTTCTAGACACTATGATCTCAAGCACAACGACGACATCGTGTCCTTCTTCAACGACTTCAGCGACCATCTCGCCGAGGAGGCGTTGTGGGAGCTCTCTCTCAAGATCAAGCCACGGAACATCACACGCCGCAAAACAGAACGCGAGGAGAAGACATAGGGGTACGCCCTCCGGTAGAACTCTGTTAAAAATGGACTCGCAAGAAGAAGCAATTAAGGAGCGACCGAGACGGCAGCTAATGAGACTCTTGGGAATTGTACGACGTTTTAATTTTTTATTTTTTTCCAAAGTTTACAGGAGTTTTGGGATCTTGACCTGTGAATATTTGCAAGGTAGAGCGCAGAACTCAAGGGGACGTTGCGGTGGAAGGGTCAGTAAGCCTCGTTATCTGGACGCGTGGCTCTGCACACCTTTAACCTGTGATGCAATTCCCGAGGAGAAGACTGGGTTTTTTTTAATATATGTATATATATATATATATAAAATTACAAAAATGCACATAAATGACTGTTTAAGGCAGACTTTAGAAGGATTGTTGTGTCCCTGTTTTAACAGCTTGCAGCATTTGGCACTAGGTATCGGTATTTATAGACAGTTGATGTAAAAGACATGATTGGAATTTCAGCAGACTTAGCACTTTACGTCCACGTACAAAAGTACAAACACCTTCGCTCATGTTGCCCCATCGAGACGATGTGTTGTGGAACGACGTGATGAACAGGTTTACCCAAAGCTAGCTGGACTGCTAGCTCTGTCCTCATGTCCCTTTTCCGGACTAGCCGTCCTTGGTCATTCTGAATAATGACGATTTGTGTACGCTGACTGTCATACATGCTGTCTGGAAGCAAAAGGCTTCACACCACTTCACACCAAGTCTTCCAGTTGTATTTATTAAAAAAAAAACAAAAAAAACAGCAGCAGCAGCAAAAAAAAAAAAAAAAAAGCAAGTGTCTACGTTTCAGAGAAATATGTCTTGTGAATTGTATAGTTGTGTGCATTGGTAGGTACAGATATGCTCTTTACAGATTCCTAAATTTCATGTTTGTGATTAATGCTTTATACAGAGTTGTTCGGATAGAACTGTTGAGGCGCGTCGGAATCGTATCTCTCTCTGTACTATGGTTACGATTCTCTCTATTACAGTGTGCACTCATAACCTGATACCAAGTGCCTCAAGCTGTTCAAATTGTTTCGGTGACGTGTCATTTATTTTTGTATGATGTTTCTGATTTTATGTTGAACGTTTTACACGGACACTTTTGGAGACGCCTGTGTGCTCTCTCTCTCTCTCTCTCTCTCTCTCTCTCTCTCTCTCTCTCTCTCTCTCTCTCGATCTCAGCGGTATGAAAAGTGTTCAAATGTGCACTTGAAACTGTTTGAACAAAAAAAAAAAAAAAAAGTAAACAGCTATGAAGAGTTGCCACGCCGAGCACAGCCCTTTCTCATGTTTTTTTTTTTTTTTTTTTTTTTAAAGTAAAGAAAGGAGTACTGTATATAATTCCAAGAATGGGCACGTGTACATACATCACTATTAAAGCAAATGTTCCTACGACTAAAATGAAAAACAAGAAGGGGCTTTTGGTTAAAGTCTGGCTCAAGAGGTGTGGTTGGACATACACAACAGTCTACAAATTTGTATAATGAACTTACTGAGCAGTGCATCCTTACCCACAACACTCAAGTTGGTATGAAAAAGTAAAAGAGTCAGAAGTAAGTCATAGATTATCTCTGAATGCATTAAAATGGCAAGCCCGGTTCTTTTGTTTTTGCTATGCCATGAAGACGTTGGGGTTCGAGATCGAGAGATAAATAACAAACGATAGCTCAGGGTTTTAGAGACTGTATGTACCAATCACAAGAAGACTATACACTTTATACTTTAATTTATACTTTATTTCTTAAATTACACAGTAGGTGTCTAACCATTAGATGGGCATGTGATTGGGGGGGGGGGGGGCTGAAAATTGGACTCCTCACAGGGTTGCCGCGGTCATGGAAAACCTGGAAAAGTTTCGGAATTTAGAAATAATTTTTCCAGGCCCTGGAAATGTTTTGGAATTCTTGGACAGAGAGGAAAAGTTTTGAAAATTTATTTTTGTTTCCCGCTTCGCTTTGCAACTGTGCTTTGCCCACTCACCACGCTAACTGCGCTTTGACCCGCCCACTCGCTCGCTCACCATGCTAACCCACCCCCCCTTTTTTTTCTAGCTTCGTATGACTTCAACCACCTTCAGAAATTGTAACTTGTAAGCAAATGTTTTCTGTAGTTTATCAGTCTCCCATCATTTTGCATATTTATTAAATTTTTTTTGCTATTTAATCACCAATCATTCAGTCTGCAACACACAACTCGGTTGTCTACAGCACCATACACCTCCCCACATGGTCATATATGTAAAGTGTGCGTACCTCTCACTCTTTTGGCAGACACCAATCACAGACACCTCCCCCCCCTATTTTATTGAAACTATCGGTAGATAATAGGATTCAGACACTTTCAGATCTTTTCAGAAGCTAGTCTTGAAGGTTGATGTTCCTAAATCCAGCACGTGCCAGTACTTTCAACTGAGGCCTTTACTGTCCACGGTTCTGGACTCTCCAAGAACACCCCTCCTCAGTCGGAACTCCGATACCTTTAAGATATTTGTATTGGGTCATGAGGCCTGTGGATATTACCAAAAAAATAAAAAATTTAACCAAGCTACAAAAATTCAACTGCATTAAGGACTGTTTGGGAGAAGGGTTTAAACTTTTGTTTTAATGAGAATGAATGAGATAGCCAGAATTACATCAGGCTATGAAGGGATATTAAAAAAAAATCAGACCATCTATATTACACAAGCTAGGCCTCGAAAAACACTGAGACTGCTGGAAATGTCTAAGCTTGACTGTAAATTCATGTACGTTCTTGCAATGCCCTCAGATACAGGGGTTTTGGCAATACGTCAATCAATGTAGCAAAGAAATCACCAGCAATGATTGATTTTCAGCTTTTAGCAATGGTTTTCAGTTTTGTGCTAGGTGATCCAGAAATTGTGACAGAATCGGGAAATGCAGATGGTATATAGACAGACTTTAACGTGAAAGAAAACAGAAGCTCTTTCTTATAAGGTGGCCTCACATGAACAGCTCCATAGACGTATAGACAAACTGACAGATGGGAAGTCTATTTTCTCAAAAAAAATTTCAAAATACCTCACTTCCTGCTGAACAGGGCTGACTCAATGTATAATTACACATTTGCTAATTACAAACTCGTTCTTCTTAAGGATACCCACATGCATACCAAATTTGGCATGTGTACAGGAAACTGTATGCTGAGCACAAGACCCATGACATATGGTGGCACTATGGAGTCACTGGACCACACCCGGGACCAGGAAGGTGGAAAAAAAATCCTAACATTACAAAAACATCTTGCCTACCTCCAGTGCTCAGGTATTGAAAACAATGACACTCTTAATAGATCTTGTACCTTCGGTGCTTGGGCCCTAAAAATGATGGGGGGGGGGGATACTAATGGAAGCAACTGGGTCCTGTACACCTCTGGTGATCTAGCCCAGTGGTCCCCAACCATGTTCCTGGAGATCTACCTCCCTGAAGACTTTAGCTCCACCATAATGCCGCCCACCTGACTATCCAGTCAAACCTGATCAACTAAAAGAGATGTGTTCGATTCTGGCTGGAGATTAAAAAAAAAAAAACCTGCATGAATGGTTGGGGATCGCTGGGTTATTAGGTAGCAAGTGAACATTTTGCCCTCCAAGGAGGGAACAGTGCTGCGGTCCGATCCAACAGACTTTAACAGTTCATCATGTAACATCATGGAATAGCGTGAAAGCATTAAACTTTCAGTGTATACTTTTCTCTCACCATTCCATATGGTTCATCTCTGAAAGCTAAGCCATAACAAAGCTAAGCCGACCTCGAGTTTCTCATCATCGTGATGCCACTGCTAGTATGTTTGCATGTGACCGTGAGTACCATATGTCTTTCTAAATAAATAGATAAATAAATGTAGTTTTTTTTTTAACAGCTTGAACATATCCACTCATTAGATATCAATTAAAAACAGAACATCTGATCATCAAGCTGCTTTTTCCTGTGGAGCTCTTGATGCTTCTGTTGGCTGAGAAGGTAAACCCAGTCAAATCTGTAATCTGCTCAGATTCTGTGGCAGCTTTAAATTGTATTGCAAACTGCACATATGTATGCAGGCTTGAGATTTTTTTCAGTGCTCGTATAGGTTTAATCGTCTCAGTCCTTTTCTCACCCCTCATGCCGCTGCCGTTCTTGTCCGTAGCCTTGTTACTTCTCGTATCAATTACTGTAATGCATTCTATTTGGTCTCCATCCATAAGCTCCAACTTGTCCAGAACTCTGCTGCTCGTATTATCACCAGGACCCCCTTCCATTCACCACATCACCCCTGTCCTGCAGCAGCTTCATTGGCTCCCGCTTAAACATCGCATCAATTTCAAAATTCTTTTGTATACATTTAAGGCTATTCACCATCTCTCCCCTCCATATTTGTCTGATTTGGTTCAGATCACCAATCCATCTCGTTGTCTCAGATCCTCCTCTTCTCTTTCTCTCTCTGCCCCCACCCCCCCCCCCCCCCCCCCCCCCCCCCTC
>JAOVYU010000037.1:10501707-10514680 GCA_025674565.1 Synodontis membranacea | reverse complement strand
ATATATATATATGTATATATAAAAACCCCTGACACTGTGTGTCAGTAATCAGCAGGTGTGTCAGGAGTCTGTGTTAATGTTTCCTCCGGGTCAGTCATCGATCCGCCCATTTTTTCTTTTCCTTTTTCTTTTTCTTTTCTTTTCTTTTCTTTTCTTTTCTTTTCTTTTCTTTTTTTTTTTTTTTTACAGGAGTCGTGCATGCATGCGTCGAAGCGCGCGGTGTTCCGTCGAACCTGCGTCGGAGCGCAATCCAATGCAGTGCATCAGTTTAGGAGTAATTCACTCTCCGTACTGTATGTTTAACCACTCATGGCTTATTTATCCAACCGCTCTGGCTTCACCGGAATGTACAGTAATCTATAATCCTAATGCTGGCCTTAACCGAGCTTGCAAAAAAAAAAAAAAAAAAAAAAAAGACCAGAAATATATCTGGATAATAATGTATTGTTCATAGTTGTGGCAGGTGCATGCCATTTTTTCCCCATCAGCTATTAAAGGTCTGATATGTAAGACTGCAGTGTGTGATGTCAGTGTGATTCAGTCAAATCACAGGCTCTTCATTTGCATGATTACAAAATCTGCACGAGTTTTGACACAGTTGTAAGTCACGGTTGTGTGTCACGTTTTTTTCTGACAAAAGAGGACAGGCCTAAAAGCATGATAGCAGTACAGTAATAGGTCAGTGGGAGCACATGCACCAATCCGTTTTTTGCTTGGGTCAGTGCATTCTGACCAGTGACCACCAGATTGTCGGGAATATGGTGGGAGTTTCAACATATTGCTGTCTTCTGTCTTTCAACGTTTCGTTATTTCTCAACATGACCCCAGGTATCGGAACACTCTGGGATGGCGTGCAAGAATTAAACACTGTTTCCCAATGCCAACTTTGAGCAACCAGTTATTTTTATTTTTATTTTTATTTTTTCCCCCCGAATAGACATCGGATATCTCTCGGGTCTTCAGGTGAGATCGGAAATACAGTAACTGTGCACCAATTGAAATACTGCTTTACATGAACCTGCTGGATGCTACAGACTGGACTGCATTCACAATCAGTCCTGCCCAGTCCATTGCCAAGTACTGTAATAAGAACCTTGGAGAAGTATACAGGACTCGAAGAGGTGTTTAGCCACTTGTCCACCGAAATTAGTTTCTAAGCCGTGTTCCGGTGAACACAGGACGAATACAACCAAGACAGTTCCTAATGAGTTCGAACAGCTCGTCTACTGTACCATACCCTGTCTATCAACATGCTTAGGAAAAAAAAAAAGGTTAAACCTAAATCTGTAATCGGTTCTCTGGTTTGTTGCATTTTTGCGGAACCATTGTTCCGTTTAGGACTCTGCGTTGGAGTGTCAGTGTCAGGGGATGTGCAGGAAGAGATAGACTCGGACATGATTCGTGGTTTAGGTCTTTTACCGGAACAATCGCTGGTGATCAAAACAAGGGGACAGATCCAAAACAGCGTCAAAGATCAGGTACAAGGTCAGTCGATTGGCAATCCGAGTATCCCAGACAAGGCATGAGTCCCGAATCAGAAATTACCTGGCTAAGGTCAAAACCAGGAAAAACAACAGAGAGAAATAAGGCTTGGCAATGTGCGGAGCTTTTGCGTCGGATTTGGTAAATGGTTAGCGCTGTCACCTCAGAGCAAGAAGGTTCTGGGTATGAACTTGCCAGCCAACTTGAGCCTTTCTGTGTGGAGTTCGCATGTACTCTCCATGCCTGCGTGGATTATATCGGACAGCTCTAAGACAATCACTGGCTACTGCTCTAAATTGCCCATAGGGCAATGAGTAGTTGTTCGTCTCTATGTTTGCCCTGGGCTAGATTAGCAACCAGCCCGGCGTTTCCCCTGTCTCTCACCCCCAAAGTCAGCTGGAATTGGCTGCAGCATCCCTGCAACCCTTAACCCTTTGCATCTAAGAAGTGGCATTGGTGGGTCCAGTTGGGTCAAAGCATGGGTCTAAAAAAAGAGGCCTAGAGTTTAAAGGGTTAACAGGTAAGCAGAATAGATAATGGATTGATGGAAATGCATTTTTTTTTTTTTTTTAGCATTTTGGCCTATATGGTTCTACTCTTCTTTATTCCCCTGCACTGAGATGAAAAAGTTCATCAAGGGTTCTGTTGTAGGGGGCCTTATTGGGTAACGGGATGATCTGGAGTGAGCACTTACTGTAGCACACGAGTCCTGCTGAGAAATGATGAGGCAGCAGCTTTCACACACAACAAAGAACATATTTACTCATGTTCACACACACATAGACTGGTGGTTCATTTGTGTGATAGCACAGGTTCATTCATTCATTCATTCGTCTGTATTAAGTGCTTTATCCTGGATATTGAGGTTGTCTAATTTTGGGCACGTAATAAACGTTTGGCCTAATATAATATGATTACACTGTGGAATAGAGCTAAGGGAGCCATGACCTAATGACTCCTTAAAGTGAGCAGAACTAGAGCTTGTTGATGTTTCTCACGCTCTAGATTAAGACTAGCAAACTCAAACCTGAACCTGGAAAAAATTCAATGTATGAAAATCTCCATGCAAATAAAATTTGTTATTATTAATTCATAAGATTATGTACAGTAACCTCCCTAGAATCAGGACCCCCTGCTACTACTGAGTTAAATGAACTTCTGCTATGTTAAATTCCATCACCTAAAAGCTTTATGGTCAATGTTCATGCAATTTTATCCGTTTTTGGTCAATATTAATTTGTGTGCAAAAGCCTTGGAATGAGAAGGATCTGCAGCTGTTAGAAACTCTTCTCTATTTCCCCCCACCTCAGGATCAGTTTGATAACTTGGAGAAGCACACGCAGTGGGGCATCGAGTTTGTGGAGCGCTACACCAAGTTTGTCAAGGAGAGATCTGAAATCGAGCTGAGCTACGCCAAGCAAATAAGGTACACGAAGATTGCATGTCACTGTAAACACTCTTCTCAGCATGTAAGATTTGACTTTCAGCCTGTCGAGTGATAACCTGAAAAATCAGACAGCCATGGGAAAGCAAACTGAAACACCGTTTACTATTGAAAGTTATTGAAAAGAGAAACGTAGATAAATATCCTCCGTAATTCTGAGCGTGAAATCTGTATGTTCCAAATAGTAGCTTATATACTGCACCTTGTTGTATTGGCCAGTCAGAATTCCTTATGACGTTGCTCTGGACAATTATAATTAACCATCAGAATTACCAAAGAGGATATCTTCGAACTATCAGAATTCCTCAAGCTGGTGCTATGACCAATCAGAATTCCCAGTGAAAGTGCTTTGACCAATCAGAATTCCCAGCGAGTGTGCTCTGTTGAAACAGAATTCCCGATTAGGTTGGACTGATGAATGAGAATGCTCAAAGATGGTGCTCTAAACAATCATAATTCCCACTGGGAGTGCTCTAATCATTCAGAATTCCCAACGAGAGTGACATGGCCAATCGGAATTTCTAATGAGGGAGCTTTGAACAATCAGAATTCCCAAAGAGGGTGCTATGACCTATTATAATTCCCACAGAGAGTGCTCTAGTCAATCAGAATTCCCGCTGAGTGTGCTCTGAGCAGTAAGCATTCCCAGTGAGGGTGCTCTAAACAATCGGAATTTTCAGTGAGGGTGCTCTGAATAATCAGAATTCCCAGTGAGGGTGCCCTGAATGATCAGAATTTAAAGTGAGGGTGCTCTGAATAATCAGAATTCCAGTGAGGGTGCCCTGAACAGTCAGCATTCCCAGTGAGGGTGCTCTGTATAATCAGAATTCCCAGTGAGGGTGCTCTGAATGATCAGAATTCCATTGAGGGTGCTCTGAATAGTCAGCATTCTCAGTGAGGGTGCTCTGAACAACCGGAATTCCCAGTGAAGGTGCTCTGAACAGTCAGCATTCCCAGTGAGGGTGCCCTGAACAATCAGAATTCCCAGTGAATGTGCTCTGAACAGTCAGCATTCCCAGTGAGGGTGCTCTGAAAAAAATCAGAATTCCCAGTGAGGGTGCTCAGAATAATCGGAATTCCCAGTGAGGGTGCTCTGAACAGTCAGCATTCCCAGTGAGGCTGCTCTGAACAGTTAGCATTCCCATTGAGAGTGCTCTGAACAACCAGAATTTTCAGTGAGGGTGCTCTGAACAATTGGAATTTTCAGTGAGGGTGCTCTGAACAATTGGAATTTTCAGTGAGGGTGCTCTGAACAATTGGAATTTTCAGTGAGGGTGCTCTGAACAATCAGATGCTCTCATGGCCTGCTGAATGCGCAAAATTTAGCGTACTATAACTAATTCTAAATTCTTTATAATGGTTAGCTGAGTAAGGGTTCGTCAGAGCTTTGCCTTGTGTCCAAGTCTAATTTTCGAAGTCCTTGTTTGTTCAGGTTTTTGTAACTGAAAGCTTGAAAATGCCGTTGTACACTTAACAAGCTTTGAGTTAGGGCTGTACAAAATCCAATTCAATTTAAAATGATTATATTATAGCATTTTTAAAAATAACACTTCGTCACAAAAGTTTTAGAGAAATCTGAATATAGGCCTAGATCTCAATAAATGAGCAAGCCAGAGGTGACAGGGGCTGGGGAAAAAAAAAACCTTGAGAGGAACATTATTATAAATCGTTACTCTTCTACATCTGCATAATGTAAAGTCAAATAGAATTCTGAAGAAAGGTGAATAAGTGAATAAGAGACCTGGGATGAGCTCATGAAAGTCTTTATGATTACACCAGCAGTATGTTCAAGAACACATCAATTAAATTAGATTAGATTACTCGAACGAATCTGATTAATTACACGCTCTGTGATTAACGGATCTACATTCATTGCATACGTCAATTCTTGTTGTGAAAGTATTGAAACATCTTCCAGTTCAAATGAATTTTATCAAATGAGTGAGTTAATGAACAATCAACATTACAGACTTTTAAGTTCAACGTCACTTTCATTTCAGGGCAGTAGTTTCCTGCCACTGCATCTTTGGTTCTATTTTCTGTGTTGCAAAGCTGCTGGGTTTTCTACACCATCGCTCTTGTGTCGGCTTCTAAGATGTGTCAGAAGATGCCATCCTTAAAGCCTCGGCCAACCCCCTGTGCTCTTTCACCGAAACTTGTCCACAGGCCATCCCCATCCATTTTGCAAGGAAGTTAGTTAGTCAGTCGGTCACAGGTAGTCTTGCTCAGTTTGCGTCTAGCGTGGCTTGACAAGGCCGGCTGTCAGCGCTAGCATCAAGGGCTGTGCTATCTCGGACCGCCGGACCACCAATGGTCCAGAAAGTGCAGAGAACGACGCTCCTGTCGACAATTCCGTCTGGGCATTTGTTAACCGTTAATGTTACATTCACCGGTCCGAGCAGCGTGTTCTCGTCACCTGCCTCCTTCGTTTTCCAAAGTCACTGTGGCCAGAACGACACCGGGTCAAAGTTCACCGTGGAACGCGTTTTTTTTTTTTTTTGTCCGTGATTAATTCATCAAAATGAATGTGCTATTTTTACAGCCCCGCTCAAAACGCAATTTGTGACCCGTGATACTCTGATCGAATGAGTGAATTTACTGGACAACTTTAACTGTAATGCAGTTTTTCAGTAAACTGCGAGGGATATTAAAATCATAACGTGCAGTCCGGCGTCCCGTTGCAATCCATAACACACCGCCCTAGATTAAATTGAAGTCACATAATTTATACTGCATATCTAAGCCTGACTGGTGTTAGTCAGCTCTTTAACATAACGTATTGATCTTAAAACCCCAAGTGTGTGCGAAATCTCCAAGCGTGTCAGCGCTTTTTATGTACCCTAATTAGTCTTGTTAGATCTCTGTGTCTTTATGCACTTGACAATTGTCAGTGATATTTAAATAAATGTTACTTGCTTGTTTTTTACTTTATTCGCAAAATATTCAGCCCTTGGCACTGCATCACCGTGGCTAAATGGGTTGCTATGGCGTCGACCCATATCCGTGATAGTCCATTGCTGTCCGTGCTTTTTTGCGTGTTGTGCACACACACATGCACACACACACACACACACGTGTGCACACTGGAAAATCTGCTTTTTATAGCTGCCTGTCAATCAGCGCTTTGTTATTCCTGTGAAGTCTGCCAGAGTGTATTTGTGCATGCCTTCAGTCGGGAGAAAGGCTTGATTCACGACGCCTCCCTCCAGCCTTTTATTTCTGCTCCCTAAATGAGTGGAGATTTGACACAATGTGCTTGTTAACAGACAAATGGCATTGACCTGCCTGCAGCTCAGGAATAATGGCTGTTTAAAAGGCCACAGGATGGTTGTTATAATATCGAGGGTCTGTATGCTTCAGCTGCGTTTTTGTATTTTTTTTTTTTAATTTTTTTTATTATTAACGTCGCTCCACTGAGCGCCCGGAGAAAATCGAGAGCGCGTTTCGGTCTTTAGTTGAGGTGTTAAGGAGACAATAAACGGTAGCATCCGCATGGCTTTGACAAGGAGCTACAAGATGGCGATCTGCCTAGCAACACGTCAGCCTACGGGGAGGTACAGCTGGGTGTGTGTGCGAAGAGAGAGAGAGAGAGTGAGAGAGAGAGAGAGAGAGAAAGAGAGAGGAGAGGGATGCAGAGATAGAGAGCAAGCCAGACGAAAAGAGAGGGGGAGAGAGGGGGGGAGGTATGCAGAGACTGAGAGCAAGCCAAATGAAGAGAGAGAGAGAGAGAGAGAGAGAGAGAGAGAGAGAGAGAAAGGGATGCAGAGATAGAGAGCAAGCCAGACGAAGAGAGAGAGAAAGAGAGAGAGAGAGAGAGAGAGAGAGAGAGAGAGAGAAAGGGATGCAGAGATAGAGAGCAAGCCAGACGAAGAGAGAGAGAGAGAGAGAGAGAGAGAGAGAGAGAGGGAGAGAAGGAGCGAGATAAACAGAGCTGCAGACGAGAGGAGCGTGTGAGGGACAGGGCGGCACCGGCAACATACTTTATTATATCCATGAGTGCCTTGTATTCTCTTTTCACACCGACTCGAGTTAACGTCACAGTGCTGGTGTGTGTCAGATCGACTCGACTCGTCACACTAACAAATGTCAGCTTTATGAATTAGAGCTCTGACGTGATAAAGACATCATTATGGCGAAAGCAACACTACAGGGCTTTGTTTGCTTCCCAGGACATGATAACTTTAATTGATATGTCTTTCATGAATAAAACACGCAGAGAGAGAGAGTTGGAAGGGTGAAAGAAAAAGCCAACATTTAAGGAAAGGCACACACACACACACACACACACACACACACACACACACACACAAAGCAGTTTCTATAGACACAGTATACCACCGTGATGCTGGATTCTGACTGGTCTGATTGGTTCCTACAACAGCCTCTCAGATAATAGTTAATGTCATGGGATTATATTATTGTGCTTGTTCTAATATTGTTAGTATTGCTTCTGTAGTAAGAACTCAAGAGGTGGATAATCCACTTAGACAGAAAAGAAAAGAAATAGGTTTAATCGTCGCTATTGTGAAGTTTTCTGTAGGTATTTTATTTCCTAAAGAGTCTCCAGTGCCGGCACTTTGTAACGGTCAGAGCCAAACTCTTCCGACTCTTTTCAGTTTCTCAGTAATATAATTGCATGATTGATAACGCTAAATAAATAAATAAATAAATAAATAAATAAAAATTAGAGGTCGGAGACAGAATGACTGCTTTTTTTTTTTTTGGCTGCTATAAGATAGCGTATCCTAACAAGAACTAATTTGTAGGCTGCTCCACATGTTATATGTAACTGTAAATGGATAAATAGTATGACGTGTTGTTCTTTATGATATGAGAAATGTACTCGTTGGTGAATTTCCTTGGTATATAAGAGAAATAAAAGACTCCAGGGCATGCTGTTATTGGAAAAGAATCAACTTCAGGGCGGCAACAGTAACTTTGCGTCATGTCACACCATCCCATTAGTGATCGTTGTCGAAATGGCGCATTCCTTCATTTTTTGCATGAAATTAAAACCTTCCTTTTTTAAATTTTTTTTTTACTTTGGTACCGTAAATGGCGTGTGTTAAACATTTTTTAAAAAGAGTATGAAATCTCGTTGGCATGAGTTGGCGTGAAATATCCAGAGTTACTGTGTGTGTTTCAGATTCAGTCATTACTGTACACGTACAATTTCATACTTATTGCTGCCTTTGCTCCGATTATAGAAATCTCTCCAAGAAATATCAGCCCAAGAAGAACTCCAGAGAAGAGGATGAGTACAAGTACGCCTTTTAGTGTCGATTATTTTCCGTTGACGTCCTGTAAGAGCGTGACGCTTTTCAGCGTGATCACTGACGTGACGCTTGTTCTCTTGCGTCCGCGTGCGTATGGTCAGGTACACCTCCTGCCGAGCGTTCCTGATGACGCTGAATGAGCTGAACGACTACGCCGGGCAGCACGAGGTCATCGCCGAGAACCTCTCCACGCAGATCATCTCGGAGCTGGTGCGCTACATCCAGGAGCTGAAAGCTGAAAGGAAAGCGGTACGTGCACACAAACCGCACAACTTTGATAAAAGGAAACATTTCCAATCAAAGTGCAGATCTGGCTGGATGGACACTACTTTATTAGGGGAAGGGTGAAGGTGTGTGTTGGTAGGTTTGGGACTGTTTCCAGTTGGTACCTTGAGTTCTTGATAAGGATAAAAGTTTTTCTGTATGATTTTTATTTATTTTATTCCTCCCTTAGTACGTTATTATGATTGTCCGTGAACAGTTTTCCCACCTCTGGAGAAATCCGTCCTCTTCTCCCCTCCCCTCCTGTAAATCCCTGGATGAAGAATGTGAAATGTGTTATTATGCTGTTGATGATTTTACGGTAGGGCAGGCTTGCAGCCGAATGTGGGTCATGTATTGGGGTCAGTGGAGTGGGTGCAGGAAGAAAATGCCCCTCCTCCTTAACTGGGCCTGTGAGGCCTCCGTCACAGCCAAATGACTGGAACTAACGCAGTAGCGGTAGACATGACCCGCGCACGAGCCGAACGAAATGTAGAGCGGATCGTTTTTCCGCCCCGACGAGCTTCCGTCTGCGTTTCATGTTTGACTGGCCTTCTGAAAGAAAGTGCTCTCTATGTATTTTTCATTACGCTGTGTAATGGCATCCTGTGAGTAGGAGTGTGTCAGTCGCGACGTCACATTCACGTCACTGCGACCTCGGATGACCTAAGCAAATGTTTTTCGACACAATGAGAAGTTTGTGCGTGGCGAGCATTTCGTTTTGGGAGGAATACAGTACAGTTTTTTGTTGCCGTGTTGCGTCGGCTGATTCACGAGGTTCACATTTCATCTGATCAGCTTCGTCGTTAAAATAATAATAATAATTAAAAAAAAAGACTGCGGTCTGTTCTGTTATAGATCATTCCTCGGAGTGCTTGCGCTTGCTGTGTCATGAAATATGAGTCACTTTATAAGTCTTCATGTGATCTTCGACGGCTTTAGATTTATTTTATACCTCGAGTTGGTTTTATTTTTAGTTTAACCAACATTGTCACTCCGGGTAACAGTATTTCCTGTATTACTTATAATGCCATTCGGCAATGCGCAGATACTGTACAGTATTGGTGTCGTTGGGAATTCATCTGAAACAACAGGGCAATGCAGCAGTGCTTTAGTGTTTTTTTCCCCTCTGTCCAGCTCTCTTACCTCCTCATACGTACACGCTGCTCAACTTTTCGCCCTTTTAACCCTTTGTAACTTTTTTCACCCTTTGTAAAGATTAGTTAAAAAAAAAAATCTTTTCTGTGAAGTACCTTCATCTCACACCGAAGAAGAAGAAAAATCCAAATCAATTCAAATGCATTTATTCAGAGAAAAAGTATTTCATCAGGAAAAAAGAAAAAACCAGACGTGCAACAGTTATTAGTTTCCCTGCAAAGTGTCGTGAGTACAATGCAACAGCAGCGTGTTTCCCATTTGAATTGTACCGTACATGTTTGAGTCGATCGAGCGTTCGAGTGTTCGAGTCGAGTGTTTAGGAACTCTCGATCCGTAATCCGTGACTTCCTGATTAACTGGGGAACGGCTATGAGGTGACAAAGAGGGCAAATTCCTTTAGTCACCCATCGACATGGGAACGATTGACCTTGACCTTCATAAATCAGGGAATAAGTCATTATTTCCCGATGAGGAATTTGATTTTCTCTGAATAAACTGATTTCAAAGAGCATTTGATTTTTCCTCATCTGTTTGAGATAACGAGATGAGACTACTTCAACAAAAGTTGGATTTTTTCCTAACCCTTTTTTCCTGACCATTACAAGGGGTGCCAATAATAGAGAGCACTGTAATGACGCCATTAAACTTGTTTGTGATTTTTTTTTTCTATTCTGGAACGCAGACGGAAGCGTTTACTGCATCAGTACTCCTCACGCATATTTGTTATTTACTGCGATAAATGTTTCAGACATCCACCGTTTTCATAATGAAATTTTAATGGCATTGTTAATGTTTTGGGGGGTTTCTTTTGTTTTGTTTTTTTTTTCCCCCAAAGTATGATTTTAAAAGGTTTATCATCATAAACACATGATGCTGGTGATGTCTCCATGCTTACTGTTAAGATTCTCCTTCTGCAGCATTTCCACGACGGCCGCAGAGCTCAGCAGCATATTGAGAACTCCTGGAAACAGCTGGAGTCGGTGAGTCATGGTAATCCAGTTGTTTACCAGAGATTAAAAAAATAAGCTCGTCGGGTTGAAGATTCAAGCTGCGTGAGATAGTGTGCTGATAGTGTTTCCTTGAATTATTACCGTATTTTGATAGTTGATAGTTATTTATCACTGACTTTAGATGTCACCTGGATGTGGTTTATTTTTAAGGTGCTATTTGTAATTGAAAAAAATATATTTTTTAAACGTATAGTAAGCAAAAGATAACTTATTAAAAGTGTGATTAGCGCTACTGCATGCCCAGATGTTAGGTGTCTTTTTCGATGTCTGTTTTTCATATTTCTGGCCTGAAAGTTTGCGCCACCCCAAGTTGAGGCAGAGCGGAATTGCTTCCCGGCTTTCGCGTTAAAAACCAGCTGGAGAAGCATTTATAGTAGTGATTGGCGTCAACTGGGAGAAACCGGAATTGCAGTTTGCTTGGAAATCAGCAGAGGACTCTAAAACCTACAGACTAGTCCTTTAGTACTAAAGAAAACTCGGACAAACTCGAGATATTAGCATTCACCCTGCACTAATGAGGAACCCTATCACCGGTCTCTTGTAGAGCAAACGTCGGTTTGAGAGAGACTGCAAAGAAGCCGACCGTGCCCAGCATTACTTCGACAAGATGGACGCCGACATTAACGTCACCAAGGCCGATGTAGAGAAGGTATGTCCAGTTCTGGCTTACTCTTTTTTATTTTCTTCTTGCTTGTTCTCTGCATCCCAGCCCTGGAGTCTGCAGTGCGTTCGGGACGGATGAGTGTCGGTGATGTGCTCGGCATTTTTTTTTTAAGACCCCTTTCCGCTGCATCCTAAAGAGTCTTGCGCCTCCGCCCACTAACCACAGCGTCTCCTCTGGAGGTGTGCCATACTTTCCTGCAGGGAAATTGGACAGTCGTTGGAGCCTAATGAGCTGTGGACAGTTTTATGGCCCGTGTCACGAGTCCTTTTGATTCATACGACTGAACCGATGCACAATGGCAGTAAATACCAGGACACTCGACAGCGTAAAACAAACCGCCTGTTCGGCCCATTGCATTTCATAGCGCTTCGTGAGATGGAACGACCGAGGTACCTAAAAATGTAAAGCACCCTGACTATATTGTTTTTGCTGTATTGCGATTAGCTTGCAATTATTTCACCCATCTGCCAAGTCGCTGCCTTTTAATTAAATCCCGGACATCATGGATAAACTGTTATAGGCTTCGTCTTATTATTTGCGAAATTATCGGAATGTGCGGTCTGTCCGAGACCCGTGACCGTGCCGAATCTCAGGTGTGGTCCGTGCCGTTCGGCTGACCCATGAGCATATTTCTGACATTCTGCTCTACGCCACCTAGTGCTCTGACACTAATCGACTCTGTTTTTGTCTTTTTAACATGGCTCAAAGCGGTGTTCACTCAAGGTAGGTTTATAACCACGAGTCGTCTCTGTCTGTGGGGAATTGTTAATCTGTTTAGTGTACGCCCATAGACCTCAACGTCTACGTAAAATGTCTTGTCGCAAAATTATTTCTGTTTGTCCAAATCTCTGGCCCTGTTGCTGTATCACGTCCCTAATGGCCACTGGCGCAAGCAAAAGCAAAAACGCCCATGTGGTCCTTAAAACCACTGTTTAGCACACTCCATTTGTCTGATACACAATTTATCAAATCAAGCCACCGAAATGGTACGTAATGTGAAAAGCCCAGAGTTGCTCTGAGAACAGACGGCCAATTCCTGTCCATTTTCTGTGCTGTGTTCCTCGGTGTTTGTGTTCTGTTAGTGTGCATGCTGAATGACTCTGTGTTCCGAGACATGTTCAAGTGATCCGTTTCTTTACTACCGTTTCGACTCTGTCCTATTGGTGTGTGTGTATGTTCTGTGTATGGTACAGTGTAACGAACTCAGGCACGACGTACCTTTTCCTTCTCCGGTCCTTAACTGCTCCTAATTCGATTTCTTCATCCCGCCCCCCCCCCCTCCTCCCAACCCTGCTCTGTTACTTTTAAAAGTTTCTCTGAAAATGTCGGTCTGTAACGTTAGATCCTTTAGGACATCCGCTCTATGCCTCAGTGTCCTAATTTACAAAGAGTCTACTTTACAAAGCATGATGGATGACACAAGAGTAACATGTAAATACACAGTGAAGATCACAAAGAAATGTTAAAAAAAAAAAAAAAAAGCACGCTGCCAGTCTAACGGCAATTTAATCATATCTTAGTGGTTTATTTCAGGAGGAAGTTAATTGGATGATCGGTTTCTGAAGGATGGCTCTGACTGCAGCCAACGACTCATTTTTGTTGCAGTCGTGTACTGTAGTATGGATTACAGCAGCAGTTTGACCAAAATAAAATAATAATTAAATGTACAGACCCCCCC
>JAOVYU010000037.1:10463987-10474477 GCA_025674565.1 Synodontis membranacea | reverse complement strand
ACACACACACACACACACACACACACACACACACACACATGTTTTCTAGTTAGTCTAATATACAGTAATATATAAGCTTTGGATAATATACACTACCTGAACAAAAATGTCCCACAGTATAATAATAATAATAATTTTGTTGTGCTGCCTTTCATTTTGATTCCGGCGCACGCTTGTTGCGGCATTGCTTTGACAACTTTATGCCGTGGCACCACATTTATTTCCATCCAGAGCTGCATCAGTTTTTCACTGAGATCGAGGCTATGGGAGAGTCGAAGCACCCTGTAAAGTCTTCTCCACACAGTACATCCCAAATATATTTAATGGGGTTAATGCCAGGACTCTTTGGATTGCTGCAAGGATTGCAGTCCTTGAAAATGCCTGGAAAAGTTCCATTGATGGGATAACCAGGTCATTCAGGTAGTCAGCTGACTTCATATTTATTGTTACATACTGTTGCTGAGCCTAAACCTGACCAACTTAAACAACCCCAGATCCTAACGCCGCCTCCAGAGGCTTGCACAGAGGCTTGCACAGAGGCCACTAAATATCATGGGTGCATCTCTTCATCTCACACTTCCCATCTTATCCTGATGTGCCCAATGCTCTGATATAGGGTAAATCTGGACCAATCACACCACATGACCATTTTTACTCCAGGGTACAATTTTGTGGACTTTATACACAGCCATTTAGTCCCAATCTTCTGAGTACTTGTCACAAAAGGTGCTTGTGGGAGTGCTCTTACTTTCACTATTAAACATATCCTTGAGTTCTATTGTTGATTTTTAAAAAAAATAATAATAATAATTACAATTCGCCCTCACCAAGTGTTTAAGTGGCCTCCCGATCACTGTCAATCAACCATATTTCTTCCATTTTGAACCTGGCACTTCACTACAATCCTTCCATGTTTTATTAATGAATTGGACAGTTCTAAACCGATCTCTTTAGTATTTAGCACTTTCCTCTGAGCGTGTTCAAGGCAGTGGGTATCTGCATGTGCCTCAAAGGAACTACATCCTAATCTTCAGCGTTCCTGGATGCCGGTTGCTATCTGGAATGTGATAAGGAAGAAATATCTACTAGTGGATGACAAATTGGGGGGGGGGGGGGGGGGGTTGACATCCTCATTAGTCACTCACTTTATCTTCCATTGCAGTAAGAAGACGACCCACCCACTGTACAAAACATCCAACCACACATATGGCAGCAAAAAACCTACAGTTCATGAAATGCCGGTAACTATCCTGAGTGTACTGTAAAATATCTAGAGATCCCCCCCCCCCTAATTACAAACAAATGGGTCTCGTCACACTATTTTACTTTTTCATTCGTCTTTTATTTCAGACAATGTTTCATGGACGTTGGAACAAGTTTTCTAACCAGATGCTGAAAAGTGGAATGTTTCGAGATAACGGCTTCAACACATCACTGGAGAAGAGTTTACTCACCGAACCAAACACCATGAACATGTTCCACGACAGAATCCGCTTCCATGAAGTGTACCACACTGGAGAAAATAATCAAGCAGGGACTAACATGATTCGAGACTAGTGCATTTTTGTCCTGTAATTAATATTAACATCATTTTAATGATGTTAACGTGTCCACAAAACATGCTGGCCACTTATACATCTTTCTGATAAGCAGCACAGTGGCGGAACGGGCAGCGTTGACACTTAACAGCTCTATTGCCCGGAGTAATACGTAATGAAATGAACAAAGTTGGCAACAACCCTACCCCTTAAAAGTAACTTAAAAGTAAAAGTACATGTCTGTTTTCTAATGAATTTACACAGCCAGTCAAATAAACAATTTTTAACAGTTTAGTCAATGTTAGTGCCCTAAAACAGACACAGAAAATTCATGGAATAACATTTCAGTTAAGACAAATTCTAAAATAACAGGACCAAGGACAAATGTTTAGCACAGTAGGCCTATATTTCTTCTTGTATTTGGATTTCAATAATTACGTTGCTTGTGACATTTGTGTACTGAATTTGCTAATAAACAGCTAGTTGTGTTTAATAGTTTCTGAATGTTTTTCACTGAAGCCCAATGAGATACAGCACAAAGGCGCATGTAATTCTTTTTTTTGTGTTTCAGTACAGAAAATAAATACGTAGCCTAAATTGTACATAAAATCAAATGGACATTTGATTGTCTTTATACTGTTTTTAAAGATGACTTGCACTGACCTCTTACCCAACCTCTGCTCGTGTTCAGCACGTGCGCAGTTGGTGCCCTTGAAGCGTAGCGTTCGTAGGTATCCGCGCGGACACCCTGTGATGACGAAATGTACGTCACACGAATCCACGCTTAATTCCCTCTCTTTATTAGATGATCTATACCATTCCAAAATGGGATTATGTCCATATACAGTATAGGATTATTGAATAAAACTACAATTTAAGTAACATTCTGAGGAGATATTTTTTATTTGTGTTTGTTTGTATATGTTTTGCACGTGGGATGCAAAAAAAGATTTGAGTGGGCAGGCGTATTTCATAGTTTTTAATTGAGCACGAAATTAGTTCATGTGTACAACAAATGTTTAAAGGGGTGCATGAAAAATGAAAGCCTAACAGTATAATATAAACAAATTGAGGGTAAGGGTGTGTGTGTATGTGTGTGTGAAATTATTCTGCACTTGCATCTGCCTCCAGCATGCATTTCATTACAGCGTGATATAGTACAAATGTAGACTGTGTGTTCATGTCCATTAAAAAATGCCCTCCACAAATCACAAACAGCAGTATCAGATTGAAAGTTGACATTAAGCCTGTTTGCATCTTGGGCAATCTGGACATGAGTGGACTGCACTGACCTCCAAGATACTCATTCACTCAGACCCCTTGAGGTGGCCTGGGACACATTTGACCATACATCGATCAGGCACAACATTATGACCACCTGCCTAATATTGTGTTGGTCCCCTTTTTGCTGCCGAAACAGCTCTGATCCATGGAGTCATGGACTCCACTTGACCCCTGAAGGTGTGCTGTGGTATTTGGCACCAAGATTTTAGCAGCAGATCCCTTGTAAATTACAAGGTGGGACCTCCATGGATCAGACTTGTTTGTCCAGCACATCCACCAGATGCTCGATTGGATTGAGATCTGAGGAATTTTGTGACTCAACCCAACACCTCATTGTTGTTGTGCTCCTCAAACCATTCCTGAACCATTTTTGCTTTGTGGCAGAGCGCATTACCCTGCTGAAAGAGGTCACAGCCATCAGGGAATACGGTTTCCATAAAATGTGTACATGGTCTGCAACAATGCTTAGGTAGGTGGTACGTGTCAAAGTAACATCCACATGGATGGCAGGACCCAAGGTTTCCCAGAAGAACATTGCCCAAAGCATCACACTGCCTCCGCCGGCTTGCCTTCTTCCCACAGTGTACAATTTTCTTGTAATTTTTTTTCTTTACCAGAGAGAGAGGGATTTACCCTGCTACATCATTTAATCCAGCTGGGCCTGATGCTCATTTTTAAATGATCTTTTAGATTTGACGTTCAAAAACACTTAATGAAAAGAATCAAGATTTCAACAGCTGTAGTTCAGTAGAGTTGTTTTATTTCGTGTTAAAGTCCAGTCAGTGCACGCATTTACTGTATAATATGCACACAAACTGGAGGCCATCAAAACATTGTTCATGAATTATAAAAGCACTTTTCAACCAACATGTGAAGGTACAGCAGACCAACACAGAATGATGTATAGAAACAAAATGAAATGCTGTGAGGAATAAAACAAAGTATAGCAACATATAGCAAACACAGTAGACAAACACTCTCTCGCTCTCTCTCTCGTACACACACACACACACACACACACACACACACACACCTGAGCCAGGCTGTGGGAAACACGACTCTGAACAAACTTCATTGCACCAGGCTGTTAGACAGTAAAGACAGGGTGGCAGGTGAACAGTATTACAGTATTAAGGGTTTTGGTGTCATCTTTTCCCTGTTTGCCCTTGAAGCTTGTGAGCAGCAGAGTAATATTTATTGTCCAGCGGTCTGGATTGTCAAGTCCCCACACCTCCATATTAGTCAGAAAGTAAAAGGCACTTCAAAATATCCTAACAAAATCCAGTGTACTGTATTATATAATCATATACTCACATGGTCAGAAATGATGGAATAAAAAGGCTGAGAAGTGTACACTCCAACGAGTGGCCTTTTCACACCATCCTGCAGGCATTTTGCTTCATTGGGCTCACAAAATAACTAACGGTAACAAAAAAGCTGGCCTGTTATGCACGTCAGGCTTAAGGTTGTCATGTAGCAAAAGACAAAGAGTCATGGCAAGAAGTTTCAGTAGCTCAGAAAAAAACAAACCGGTTGCATAGGCAAGACGAAAGTGGCTCCTTCCTTCCATACAAAGGAAAAAACGAACTGGCATAAATATATAGATATATAGTTTTAACAAATATTCCATCTTGTCCACATGGAATTAAATCTGAAATAAAAAAAAGATCGGGAAAAAATAAGCAGGAAGGCTTGGGCGTGAGCAGCTGTTGGAAGCCCTGTTGGTGGAATGGTGGAACAGTGTGTGGAGCTCAAGCAGACAAGCTCTACAGCTCCGTATCCTGATATTCTTGTGTGTTATTATAGTAGCCGTGTTTGGTCGGGTCTGCTAGCCCCCGGTGGTAGTCTTCCTCGCACGCACCCACTTTGCTTGGGCTGGCTGAAATGCTGTCTGAGTAGGGCACTTTGGAGGGAGGAGTCTGAGGTTCCGGCCTCGCACTGGATCTGTGCACAGAGATATAGGGTTACACACGGTACTGGATTGATAACACTATGACTGTGGCCATGTGTCCTCCAATAAGAGAGAGAGAGAGTCAGGGGCTGGGCTTCAGTTATTCACACCGATATTGTAGAAAACGGAGGAGAAACTAGTTACAGTTGATGGATCATGTCAGTGGCAGATTAAGTTGAGCCTCTGCTTGACACACTGTCAGCGTCACTTACGTAACATAAATTGTTCTCCGATGACAAAAATGCTTACAACCTTCCACTAGTATCTGTCTATGCTTTTTCTGGTGGATGGCTTTGTGAATGCAGCCTTAGCCAACCTTCAACACACCACTGTTGCAACTGAAACAGGGACTGGAATGAGTGGATATGACAACGCAGTCCCCAAACGTTTCTTTTTTTGGGTCATGGAAATATTTCTTACTCCTGAGGGGAAACAGTGCTCTTACCCAATAGGCTGTGGTCTACTGTGGTCCAGTTTCTGGGATTTTATGGGGACAGCGTAGATGTCTGGGTGTTTCTGGGCAATCTCCAACTAACAAACAGAGTGTTCATCGCATTTCATATTTCAATTCATATTTTTACCACCATATTTACTTCATTTTCACACATGCTAATTACCCTGGCATCCTGAGCCTGCTGTAGTTCCTGCACCCTTTGTGCTCTAGCGAATTGGTCCATCTTCTCAAAGGCTTTCAGCTTGCCCAGAAAGGATTTTTGGGCAGGGTCCTCAGGGCTCTGCTCTGGAGGTTCCCGCTCCTTGATGGGGCTCCCCATCAGGCCTCTGGGGGCTCGGGGCACAGAAGTGGGCTTCAGTGCTACGGGGGGCGGAAGAGGTTTGGTGAAGCTGGGCGAGTTTTGCGTTTGATGGTGCTCGAAGTTGGCAGGGTTGCAGGCATTCGGATCTCGTGGTTGGCTGAAGTATCCGTGTGGGGCTTCACCTTGAGCCACTGGTTTCACCTGAGAGAAATGTACACCCTGCTTATTGTCAGTAAAGAGCTTTGTAAGTGACCCAAGCCTTTTTTTTTTTTGGATAAACTATGAATATTTTTCCTGGAGCTTCATTCTTAAGTCTGATATTGTAGCACATAGTGCACAGTGTGTTATACCCTCTTTACATTTGAACATTGTGAACTTACATACTACTACATGTTTAGGCTTACACTAAATTGAAAGTATTAACACACTTCCCTTTGGGTGTACTTGCTCTATGGGACAAATGGCGCACCTGGGTGACTGTGGGGCTGGCCAAGCGGCTGACCTTGGGTGGCTCAGGGAGGAAGGTAGACATTACAGGAGGGCTGGTTTCAACCGGCGACTCTCTGCTCACCATGCCCATGTGGGAGTTGAAGCGGATCTCTGGGCTGGACTTCCTGATGATCTACAGAGCACGAACAAGGTCACACACTACTCAGGGATAGTCTGATGGTTAAAAGGTTATAAGACAACTCATACACACAAATGATGAGTATACTGGAGGGGTCATGTAGTATAAATTCAGCCCCTGCCATTTTTTTTTCACTGGACCAAACTGACTACTTAAGGGAAAAAAAATTATTAAATAAATATAAAAAAAAATTCAATACGTATGCATTTATTTACATTATTTAACTGAAAACATTTCATCAGACTAGAGATCAACTACATGGATAGAGACACCAGCTAAGAAAGGGACGAATTTTCGTATTATTTACCCCCTCTGATCAGTTTATTTAACAAAATACTGTCCCTGCTTCAAATTCAAATTCAATTCATCCCATCTGTGCAGTCAAGTAGCAACATGTAGCACCACTGTGAAACAAATATAATTGCTTCAAATGGTCTTACTCATATCCATCTCATATCCAATGTGTAAGCTTTAAATGTTAAGTGTTAATGCTATGTTTATCCAGACTTGCAAGCAAAGCATTTTAGGTAATTTTAGGCGAATAAGGGATATTCAGAGATAATAAAGCAATTCTATGAGTGTGCGATTGTCTTGATATGTGTATCCATTTGCTGTCAGTTGGAAATGTTGTAATTAACATTAAACAGTAGGGGGCAGAAGAGACAGTGTTACCGTACTAGTACAGTATATGATTTCGAACTTTGGTCAATTTTAATCCAAGTAAACCAACCATGTATGCCACCAAGTTCATGATCATAATGCTTATACTGATGTGAAGAGAAACACCCTGAAACTGATCATCAGTGTTCATGTTCAGGGGTGAATGTGTGTCTCATATTTGTGCTTATATTATTTGTGTTTTGTCTAATGGGAGTATACACGTACACACCAGCTATGTAAAACTAATGGCCTGTGTGCCTTTTAACTTCTTTAGTCAATACTGTCTATGCAGTAATAACAGCTGTCTGTGGGTGTTGCTTTGTGTACTTGAATCTGCCTCTGAATATCCAGCGAAAATTTTCCATTTGTGTATTCTGTGCGTGCGTGTGTGTGTGTGTGTGTGTGTGTGTACTCTCTGACCTCCTCTGGCATGACCGGCTCAGAGGATCTGCTGATGGCTGACACACGCTGACGCTCTAGTGTATCTTCAGGCTCGTTATCTGTATAGGCTCCTCCCTCGTCAGCCGTGTCATCGTAGTCACTAGTCACACGGCTGTCCATGCTCAGATAGTCGGCGCTCATTGCCGACAGATACGACATGCGGTCATCGTGGAGATCGAGGTCTCCCTCAGCCATCCCGTCCAGCTAAAAGAGACACATGATGGATCTTGGGTACAGACAGGAGAGCAAACAAAACAAACAAAAAAAAAAACACAAACCACACATACAAACACACACACACACACACACAAAAACAAAGCTGTAGAGAACAATCAAAGAAAGATGAACAGTAAACAGCACAGAAAGAAATAAAAGAGGCCTAATATGACTGATGAATCAATAGTTAGAAGAAAAGCAAAGTCATGCAATGGTGAAGAAAATATACCAACATCACCAATTAGAGTTCATGAAATATAAAAGAAAAAGTGAGGAAATATAAAAGGAGGGATACTGAAAGTAAAAGATGGAGAACTCAATGATGAAGAAATACAACGTCTGTTTACCTTCCCCTCGGAGACCCACACTGCTTGGGTCTGCTGGTGCTGAATGCAGTCTTTCACACTGCCGTACCATGCATCATTGGCTGCGTTCAGATCAATAACAACTAGCACAGTAAAGAGACATGCAGAGCGAGAGCGAGAGAGAGAGAGAGAGAGAGAGAAAGAGAGAGAGAGAGAGAGAAAATCAAGACGTCATTCCGATCACCTCGTTCTGCTGGTTCACCTATTGACCTATATAGTTAACTGTATCTCCACTGACTGCTAAAATCACTAATTGTATAACGCATGCTAAGTATGGATAGCTATCAGAAACAAACTAAAATCAAATAGAGTTCAGTACTACTCTGAGAAATTAACTCTATTATATGTTTTATTACAGAAAATGTATAATATTGTGTTAATTATTAAAATTATTAAGCAGCTCTGCCTATAGTGTAGACTGTAATTCAAATCACACGTTTATATTAATGCGCTCATTCTACGACAGTATATTATTGTTACATGGGGACTTGTATCGTGGACGCAGCACTTTAAATAGATTTTTTTTTAAAAATGACTGTAATTGTTGACAAGTTTTCTGTGAGGAGAAATTATTTAATTTTTTTTAAGGTATCTCCAGAGTCAGCTCTTTATAACTGTAAAGCTGTAAACAGGTTTTCTTATATTGTCTTCAGAACAGAGTTTGCAGTTTCTCCTTAACACGACAAGTTGCATTTTTTTTTGCATCTTACTAACTTCTAGAAATAGAATTATGACTATTATAGCTGATATAACATAAATAGTCACTGGAAGGAACTTTTCTTGCAGGCTTGTCTTTCTTTAATAAATAGAAACCTTGTAATTGTTGGTGCCTGCTGTGGCATAAGTGGAAAAACACATTGGGGCATGCTGTTATGGGAAAATAATGAACTAGAGCAGTGTTTCCCAACCTAATCAACAATATGCAACAGCCTACTGTTGATTAATTTCCTATTACTGCATGCCATGGTATGTTTTGTTCCTTGATAAAAGAAATGTTTATATCTGGAAATAATAGTCTCAGTCTCAGTCTCTCAGTCTCTCTCTCTCTCTCTCTCTCAGTCTCTCTCAGTCTCTCTCAGTCTCTCTCTCTCTCTCTCTCTCTCTCTCTCTCATACACACAGTACATACAAATGTATCCCTGGGTCTCACCGGTGAAGAGGTGTGAGCAGGATTTCCTGAGCTTGGTGGCCTGGTCATAGAGTTTGCGGGCACTGCGGTTTGAGCTAGGGATGATCCTCTGCCTTATTGTCTTCACGCCTTGCTTACTGTCTGGGTTAAAGAAGACAACGATTGGGTACCACTGTGTGTAGTTTAGTGTATCCACGGCCTTGGGGGTCACGTCCAGCAGAGCATGTTTATCCTGGTAAGAGCAGGAACAGGGAAAAAGGAACAGAACACACTTTGATATCTGGCTTGATTCACTGATGATAAACAGTTCATTTTTATTAGAAATTAAGGACTGCGAAATGCAATATACATTTGTGAAAAAGCATTGAAAGTGAAAATTATAGGGTTTAAGGTTAAGGTGCAAGTGTTGCAAGTTTCAATATCCATACGCTAGATATATTTATTACCTGTTCAATGATCTGTCGGATGGTGTTGAGACGCACCACCCCGGAAGACTTCTCTGATCCTGCATCTTTAGGTTCTGTTTCTGATGAGCAGATATCACAGAACAATGATCATCAGTGAGTAAATGATAGACGTGATTTTTAAAGTGACTGAGTCTCCCCAGCTCCCTTTGTAGCTGGTCTTGCTAGCTATGAGGTTTAAAATGTAACAAATTCTTAAGTATCCCAAATATTAAAGGGAGTGATTTTTTTTTCTCCCTAAAAATTAAAGGTGTAGTCTGTAATGTTAAAAGTGTTATTAGACCTGTAATATTCACATAATTTAAAAATACCTTTTAATAGATAGATAGATAGATTGATAGATAGAGATATATGTCTATACGATCAGGTCAGATTGAGGGAGGTTTTTAAATCTATGTGGCTCTACTCACTGGCAATGACAAACTCCTCTGACAGCTCAGTAGCCAGTTTATCCCTGGCAGCGTCGGCTATTGGACCAAACAGAACCACGGGCCTCCTGAAACCAGCTACAGCACAGACAGAGGGAGGTTGGAGAAAATTCCAAACTAAAGAAAATCCTAAAACATTTATAAACCTGACTGTTACACAAACAGTACAGTATTACTCCTTGTCAAGTAAGTGTAATAACTCATCTAAACAAATAATCATTGAAATACGGCCTCAAATTCTTCACTTAGTTATTTACTTATTAAACTATGAAAATAAAAGAAAATGACATCTGCCTAATATCACACACTGATTATAGTAACTGTAAATTAGTGTCCATTTCACCAAGAAACCAATACTAATAGTAACTAACAACAGCTTTATTTCTAATGTCTCAAATGTTAGCTAGCACGATTATAATCCAGACAATACAAACTAGCTGTGAGTACAAAGTAGCATTATTCTTCTGAAATGTACAGTAGTATAGACGAGTCAAAAGTGAAGCAATGATGCTTAAAAATAGACTTATGTACAGTAACAAAGCTTAAGGAAATAAAGCTTGCTTTTGTTACTAATGTCTGAAAATAAATCAGGCAAGCCGTAGTTTGTGTATAATTTTTATATTGTTGATTAG
>JAOVYU010000037.1:10249710-10262317 GCA_025674565.1 Synodontis membranacea | reverse complement strand
TTATTATTTTCAACATTGTAGATTAATATTGAAGACATCAAAATGATGAAGGAACACATATGGAATTATGCAATAAACCAGAGGTACACTGGGAGGAGTAATGATAAGCCTTTCATCTCCAAGAACATTGTCAAGCATTGGTTAAACAAAGTGGCTGTAATAATGAAGAAAGAGAACCACCTCCGAATTCTTCAGCATAACCTCAGTCTATCAGCTTAAGGGGTCGAAACTCGGACACAGTTGGGTGCTCCAACAGGACAATGACCCCATACACACCAAAACTGTTTGTGGAATGGATAAAACAGGCTAACATTAGGCTTTTGCAATGGCCCTCCCAAATTCCTGTCCTCAACCCTATCAAAAATATGTGGACTGTGTTTAAACGTCAGGTTCATACCAGAAAACCAACAAACGTAATTGAGGTCTACCAATTCTGCCAAGAACAGCGGCCAAATATCCAACAAGAATTCTGGCTACCAAAAGCCTCTGGTGACAGTGAAACATGCTAAATGACATTTATCCAAATATTATGTGGGCTTTGACCCAGTGTGTATATTTTTAACCCTGTGTTGATTTTGATTTGAGAAAACCCAAAAGAAATTAAAACTTGTGTGTCCAATTCTTTCTGTTAAAGGAAAAAAAAAAAACTCAGTACAGAGAAATCATTGAAACCCTAATGATGCCGTGACACTCATGTCCATGATGACTGAATGTAAATTTCTGACCTGAGCTGTAAGAATTGTTTACAGGTTACTGTTCTTAACAGATATACCAGTTAAATTAAAGCAGCCATTATCTTGGACCTTTAACTAGAACAAGTTATAAGTAGTAGACTGACATACACTGCTGTAAAGTCTTTCTGGAAAATTGCAGAACCCCAGGAGCAATACCGCACAGACCTGCCCACGTCACCAGGCTCCACTTTGAGATGGAGAGCACTAGTTTTGTGTAGCCTTTTGTGTAACTGTAATTTTCCTTGGGTTTAAACTGGGGAAAAACCATGGCATTAAGAGAGTGAGCCAGATGAAAATCTTGAAAGTTCAAAATAAATTTTTTTAGTTGCAAAAGTTAAAATGTACCACCGCTGCATTGTTCTCAGTAGGATCTTCTACTGCTACCTTAAACCTAGTGTTGTAGTACTCGAGACTTGTAGTACTTGTAGTACTTTTGAAGGTGTTGGTCTCGTCTCGGACAAGGCCGCATTTGTACTCGGTCTTGTCATGGACTCGGACAAAGAGGACTTGGAATTTTATTTCGAGACCAGCCGAGACCACCGCTCAGAGAATATTATTATTAATGAGCTGTTTAATGTCGGATTGAATAACTTCTTACTTCAAGTGCAAACAATGATGTTAGTGCCGACCACGGTTTCCCGCCCCGCCCCCTTCACACTAGTGTTGTAGTACTCAAGACCGGTCTCGAGACCGGTTTATGAAGGCCTTGGTCTCTTCTTGGTCTTGACTCAGTCTTGGCCCCTGAGAGTCTTGGTCTTGTCTCGGTCTCAACCCCTCTCTGGTCTTGGTCAGGTCTTGGTCTCGGATAAGGTGGTCTTAAACCTGATGCACTTTGTGACACTCCTTTGCAATAAACATTGCAAAATAACATAACTCGCCTTCATAGAAATGTTTAATATTTTTATATGCTTATTTGTAATTATTCCTTTTTTTTTCAGTACAAGAAGCACTAAAGCTGCTCATAGCCAACACTCCAGACACGGCTACACCTGGACCTGGACCTGCAGCAGCACAGACAGCTACACCACCTCCTAGACCTGCAGGACTCGTCAGTCGACTCCCTGGTACACCAGACAGCATCGCTATTGTTAAGGAGTTTCCACAGAGATACCGGCGACGGGTCCTCTCACCCGAGGAGATGGACTACATTCAGGTTAGTGCCGTGGATGAGTCACTCTGTGTGCTTTTACTCTTCTGCTGAGATCAGATCTCAGTGCTGTGTTCATGACCAGTGTTCTTGTACGTTCCCAGTGCTTAACTCCGGTGCTTTCAGTATACAGTTCACAACAATAATGTTGGAAAATCATCAACCGGGTAATGTGGTGCGGCTTCGGCCTGTTCTCGGCTTTTGAAACCATCTGAATGAATAAAATCAAAAGCAGTTTGATCGTAATAATTCAAGACATCATATTCTTTCTTCTTACTTTCTCTTGCTGAGCACTAGTCATGCCTTAATCATTACTATGACAACCAATGTGGCAAGACAGGCAGATGTACTATAGGTTGAAGAAATAAATTCAGTTTAGTCTTTAGTCATGATGGAAAAATGATTTAAAGAAATAAATGTGATTTGCCTTGCTGTCTGAGCCTGAAAATCCTGAAGTGGTTCTTATATGCTTGCGTCTACTATTATTGTAGTATTTCCCTCGTCGTTAACAATATTCTTGTTCTGTTTGCAGCGTGGCGGGCCCGAGTGACTGACTGGTCATCGTTAAATCCTTCCAGCGCCGAAAGCCGTGGAGAAGGTTTTTATTGTCAGCTCGTATTCACCTCATCGAGAGGGTTTCACCTTACAGGAATAAAGAGTTATTGTTGAGATGTACATAGAGGTGGTTTTGAAATATTCTATTATTCAATAAGGGCCTTTTCTCATTAGTTCAACTGCAGAGTTATGTTTCCAGTATGGACTTTTTGACAGCGAGCTAATGCTTTCTAGGTGCACCGTATTAAATCAACATTAGAGTTTATTATTAATGTTGTTATTGCAGTTAGATCATTTCATTACTTCACATCCAAGCCAGGCTGCTCAGTTTACCCTGCAGTTCACTTTGTCCACCACTTTCACATCACGTCAGTGTGTGAGTTCTGCACAAGAAGGAATACGAGTCATCATCCTGCACTATGTGGACTGTGTGTAAATCTGAGTTATTAAATGCATATTAATTTAAATAAGTTTGCTTTGTGTCTTACTTCAACCTAAAGGAATGATCCACCCTGAACGACTTCCATGTCAATATGTACAATGAATGTACAATCTTCAATTGTGTGAAAGATTGATTTTATGATGATGGTCATCACTTTTGTTAGGCCACAGCGCAGTTCATCTACTGAATGATAGGAGTGGCAACAGGAATTGTACTGCGTCCCAGTTAAGGTCGTAACTTGGAATATCCACCATATGACTGGGAAAAAAACCCACCTCGAATTGGAACTCAGAAAGCCATTCTTCAAAAGCCTGAAAGCCTTTCCTGGCTGCTTGCTGATCACTGACTGTTAGCTGGTTACTAACTAAAACGTGATGCTGCTGTATCTCAGAGCCTATCATTCCTATGCCTACATTACAGCATTACAGTCTGGGACTTTGTGTCCAGTGTTTTCTGTCTCCACCACCACTGTCTCTGATATGTCACTGGAAAATGATGAGTGAGAAAATTAGTTCTCGATTGTAGCAAAAAGCTAGTCGTTAACCGTTTTGTTTATTGAGATTGTTTAAGTTTTATTCCTCCTGTTTGGCATCATTGCTAAACACATAACAAATATTCAAATTTAATGTTTCAGGCTGGACACTTCCTTTGACATATTACATGGAACTTATGTTTGGGTGTCACTAGCTTGAAATTGCCTCAACCCTTGATTGACTGTCCTTAGGCTTCCTGTGTGTGTGTGTATATGTATATATGTGTGTGTATATATGTATGTGTATATATATGTATATATATATACATGCACACATGCTGTGTGGGAAATGAAGGTTGACCTGGGAGGGAGGCTGCAGTTCCCCCAGATTGTCCAGACAACTCTGAGGCTGGATGTGGTACTGTGGTCTGGAGAGGGGAAAAAAAGATCATCCTCATAGAACTTACGGTCCCATGGGAAGAGGGGTGTGAACAGGCCTTTAAAAAGAAGAACGCCAAATACAAAGACCTTCTGCAGGACTGCAGGGGGAAGGCATGGCTGTTTCCCATTGAGGTCGGCTGTAGAGGATTCCCTGTGCAGTCAGTATGGAGAATGCTCACAGCCATAGGGATGACGGGGCAGAGCAGAAAGGCAGCAGCTCGCAGAATGGGGGAGGCGGCAGAAAGGGCCTCTTGCTGGTTATGGAGCAGGAGAGAGGAGGTAAGCTGGAAGCCAGGAGGGGAAGATGGGCAGTGACTTGGCCACCACTGCCGACCCACCATCAGGAGGGTGTTGTGGATAAGGGTCGGAACACCCAATGAACGATGGGTACCACCTGATGACATCATCACTCCTGGCCAAGGCTACATTCACTTAGGGTGAATGAAGGTAAGAAGCATCTTAGGATGTATGTAATCCTATGCGAATATAGTCTGTATACTGGTTTTCTTTTCTGTCCTCAGCACAGACATGGAGAAATTCTCATCTGTGGTAAATGACACATGCAGGGTAAAAGATCACGTTGAGAGTTTTAACAGAAACAAGCACTGGAAGACTTCAAACTCTGTCACAACTGTTTCCAGAGCTTTATTTCTGGATGTTTTACATCAAGTAATAAAGTACAACAAAAAATACAAAATAATGCCTAAACAAACGCAAAAACAAAAAGCAATATAATTGTATTTACATGTTATGAACAAGGTGTTGGAATAATTCAGTTATTAAATGTTATGATTGTCTATATTTCTGGATAAACATTTATAGTTATAAGTTGTTATTCACAATTGTAGTTTCCCTTTTTTTTTTTTAATAGGTTTTTCCCATGATTGGATGAAGGAGATGGTTTTCGGTTTGAGTTCAAACAAAATGAAAGTGATAAATGCACAAACCCAAGACCACTGAGAATATTTACCAAGCAGTCTGGGAAGGATGGATATGTGTAACTCAACACAACTTGTACATTACGCTTTGTGAAAATTTTATATAATATTCAAACATGAAGAACTGGGGTCATTGCCTCAGTGCACGTGACAGAGCCGTAATATGGCAGTGCACGCGAGGAAACGTTTCTCAGAAAAGCAACATCTCGCTCGGCTGAGATTTTGTAACTGTTTAAAAAAAGTTTTTTTTGTTTTTTTTTTTACATTCACACTCCAGCAGAAAATCCGGGGTTGATGCACTGAGAAAGCTTTGCATTTGAGGCAGCAGGGAAAGTTTTTCACAAAGCATCTTAGTAAGACACAGAAGACCAAAGCCATGTCTTCAACAGGAATGCCTCGAGTGATCTAGTACATCTTGTATTATGAAAAGTCCCAAATGTATGCAAGACTACTTCTACTCCAGCATGACTCCTGGACGTACACACAGCAGCAGCAGTGCATTGTAACCCTCAGCTCTGTGATTCAGTACTCATCAGGTGCAGGTATTCACATTGACCAATAGCAGCTTATTTGATGAGAAGAAATGAAATGCACTCCACACCCATATGAGCTGAGGTGAATCGTCTTGCACTTGTAGTGGGGCGTCCCGAAAGAAGTCACTAAAGAGGATGTGCCGTGCAAATCTCTATACATCTCCCACTTGAAACATTTTAGTGGTAGCTTGCAAAATAGCCACAGCTGGCATGTATGATGGGCATATTTCTTACTGCAAAATAATCATTAAAAAAAAAAAATACAACAATTAAACAATCTGTACATATCTACATGTTATTGCCATAATAAACAAGAATCTCATACACACACAACCAGTCAAAAGTAGTTCTCATTCAAATGTTTTCTTTATTTTTATTATTTTCTACATTGTAGATTAATACTGAAGACATCAGAATGATGAAGGAACACATATAGAATTATGCAATAAGAAAAAAATTGTTAAACAAACCAGAATATTTTTTACATTTTAGATTCTTCAAAGCATAAATAATTCTAAGTGTGTGCCAAACCGTCATCAAAGCAAAAGGTGGCTACTCTGAAGAATCTAAAATATAAAACATTCTGGTTGTTTCTTTTTGTTTATTGCATAATTCTATATGTGTTCCTTCATCATTTTGATGTCTTCAATATTAATCTACAATGTAGAAAATAATAAAAAATAAAAAAACCATTGAATGAGGAGGTGTGTCCAAACTTCTGACTGGTAGTGTGTGTGCAATTTTATACATATATATGCATGCTAGTGAATCTCAAAAAAATTATATCATGAAAAAGTGCAATATTTTCCACAGTTATTTATGAAAGTGGAAATGTAATATATTCTAGATGGATTACTGTGTATCTCGCAGTTTAGTTCAGTACATGCAGCCACAAAGGGAAGGGAAAAGTGTGGTAGGAAAATGTGCACAAGCAACAGGGATGACCGCAGCCTTGAGCCTTTGCTTCACAAGGAGAGGAATGAAGCTGGTGTCAGTGCTTCAAGAGCCACCACGCACAGACGTCGTCTTCAGGAAAGAGGCTACAACTGTCACATTACTAATGTCAAGTGACTCCTGAACCACAGACATCACATCACCTGGGCTAAGGAGAAAACCAACTTTACTGTTGCTCAGTTGTCTAAAGTGATTTTTTTCAGGGGGGAAAAAAAAAGAGTAAATTTTGCATTTCTTTTGGAAATCAAGGTCCTACAGTCTGGAGGAAGAGTGGAGAGGCACAGAATCCAGTGTGAAGTTTGTGCTTATTTGTTGTGCCATGTCATCTGCTGGTGTTGGTCCACGGTGTTTCATCAAGTCCAAAGTCAATGCAACGCAACCAGGAGATTTTAGCGCGTTTCATTCTTCCATCTGCTGACAAGCTTTATGGAGATGCTGATTTCCTTTTCCCACAGGACTTGGTACCTTCTCACAGTGCCAAAACTACTACCAAATGGTTTGCTGACCATGACATTACTGTGCTTCTGTGTATTTCTCCACTTCTCTTGATGGACAATCCATGGGGTATTATCCAGATGATGATGAGAAACACCCGACCCAAAAATGCAGATGAGCTGAAGGCTGCCATCAAAGCAACCTGGTCTTCAATAACACCTCAACAGTGCCACGAGCTAATTGCTTCCACGCCATGCCATGCCGCACTGATGCAGTAATTGGTGGTAAAGGAGCCCCAACCAAGTATTGACTGTTTCAAAAGTTTCATTCTAATAATTTGAGATACTGGATTTCTGATTTCCGTGAGGTATAAGCCATAATAATCACAACTGAGACCAAAAAAAAAAATAAAAAAAGTCTTGAAATATTTAAATTTTTGTGTAACGAATATGGAATATATGCTTTTTCCTTTATGGGAAAAAAAAAATGCACTTTTTCACGACATAATTTTTTGAGGGGCACTACTGCATATATATATATATATATATATATATATATATACACACACACACACACACACACACTGCATGAACCAATCTCTAAAATGTGTTCAGGATTGAAATCATTAAACAGCATTTAGTATTCTGGATGCACAGAGAGGGGAAGAAAAAAAAAAAAAAAAATTCTGCATCTGCTCAGTGCATACAGTATACAACAATGGCAGAATATTATAAGGGATCTTTTTACAGCACAGCAAGCCTAAGAAACAGGGGGAAAGAATCTGAATATCTTCAGTACATCAGGTGCAGTCTCTGTTTCCGAATAGCTGAAATGAATGCAATAACTAACAACTAACATTAGGTTTACATGGACCACTTGAGTGACCCGTAATTGCATACTGGTGTCTGTACTGTAAGAATCAGAAAGCAGTTTCATTTTTTTAAGCTCGACTTGCTATGTCTTCCTGACACAACAGAAATGGTATAATACAATACTGGCACCAAACTCGGGGGTAAGTCAAACTTTACAAATTTTCCGCTTAGGGCACATCACAAGTCGAAGTCAAAAATGACATTTTCCTAATTGTTCCACTAATCCCAAAATGGCCATGTCAGACTGAGTAAAACAACAGGGGTGGAGCTGCTCATTCATCAGACATCCTAGCTCTAAGGTGTACCTAATATTTCAGCTGCCTTATTCCTGGAAGTCTTAGAGGAGGGAATAATATTGGCACCCTCAATACTCATTCTTCCAAACTCCTCAGCAAGAGGTTCATATAAAAATCCTGATGATATGTTGCACATCGAAGGGCGAATTTTTAAAGCTTAAATACACCTAAAAATCAGCCAAACTAGAACAATCACAGCTACCAACAAAGTGGACAAAACACTAACGTCCAGTGGCTACCTCACGGTTCCTAAAAATGCAGGCAGGACACATGGCATGCATTCACAGAGCAAAAACAAAAAACAAACAAACAAACAAACAAACAAAAAAAAAAAAAAAAAACCCTAAAGGAAACATGGAGGCCAAAATATTCTAGCTCATAAGAAGTGCTCTTCATTGTAATAGATATGTGGTTTTGTTGAAAATCCGTAATTTTAGAGAAAAAAAGTTTCCTGATATACAAAATGCTACATTTACCGAACCCTGGTGTCTCTCGGCTTGTGTAAACATCAAAAACAGTACCAATTTAAAAAAAATTGAAAAAAAAATGCTACTTACAAAATGATAAAAGATACAAAACAAAAAAAAAAGAAGTCAATGCAGTTTCTGGCAATAGTTATTTTTCACGGGAAAGTGAAACTGAAGGCTTCGATTACAGGGATGGGTAGATACGATACGAGAGCACCTGTCACAGCACTCTACCTCCAGCATTAACTGTAAATCGATGCTTATATACTGATATTATCTAAAGAACCAGAAAAATAAATGGCTATTTAAACTCTTGAGAAATCAAGATTCTGTAGCTCTGTACAATAAAGACATCACTGATGTCATATTACAAAAAAAAGTATATTTATATATAATTAGAAAAGAAACTAAGGTTCAGGCAGTGGGTGGATCTGTACAGGCTGGGAGGAGTTGTGTGAGTGGGTGGGTGAGCGTGTTGGGGTCATTCAGACTGCAGCGCGGTGTGTTGGTGATGACGCGAGTGTGAGCTGATGAAAGCGTTTGCATCGCCACTTGCTATGCTGCTGAAGTCTGTGAGTGACACGGCCATCTTGGCTCCTGTGATGCGGTGCGTGTCGTTGATGAAGGTGTCGGCAAGGCCCATCCGGAGGCGTTTGGTGGGACGCTCACACTCCTTGCTGCTGCACACGCCGAGCTGGCTGAGCTCCGAACGATACAGAGCCGAGTCGAGGACACCGAGGCAGCCAGCATCACCACTTGCTCCATAGCCCATAGAAGCTTCGTCATGAGTCAGCGCTCCACGGTGGAAAGACTCCAAAGGGGGAAAGTAAGACGAGTCCAAGCAGCTCACGTCAGCCTGACTGCACACGGACGCCATGCTGTTACTCAGAGCTGGAGACGGAAGGAGAAAAAAAACGTTACTGGAACTGGTCAAAGGTGGTATTTGTTTAAAGTAACATTCAATGTTACATTGTTCACCGTAACATTCATTGTAAGACATGCAATGAAATTCCCAGAAATAAGAATACCGGTTTAGCCTTGAGCCATTTTTAAGATAAAAAATTAACACTGAGAATGAATAAAAGACACCAGATAAATATCGTTTTCAGGGTCAGTTTGCTAAGAATAATTTCAAAATAAGTTGATATAGCCTTTATCAACTTTTACCACTAATATTCAGAAGTGTCACAATTCCCTCCAAAAGTCCTGGAACAGCAAGGTCAATTCTTTTTTTTTTTTTTTTTTTTTTTTAGTTTTTGCTGTGCACTGAAGACATTTATATATAAGATCATAAGATGAATAATGGGAAGAAAGATCAGAGCTTCAGCTCTTAATCCCTGGTATTAACACCTAGGTACGTTAAATGATACAGAATAGGACATTTACTGTAGCAAAAGCCTGTAGCTGTTCTAAAACACTTGGAGGGGCACTGTGTGTCCTCAAGCAAGCGCGATATTGTGAACAAAATAGCCGAGAGCTCAGTAAGAGTCTGAAGCAATAATTATTTATGAATCAACAATCGAGGTGCCAATTAATTTTCTGAAAACAGCAGCTCAGGCAGTAGCGCGAGTAGTGCCATTAACGCACTCATACTAAGTGCATTAATAGTGTTTCTACAGTAACAGCTAATTCACAGGGAATTAATAAATATTGCTGATGCTCCACACAATCTAATTCTAATGGAGTTAAAATAAATAAATAAATAGATAGATCTTCTTCAGGCCCTCGGCGCGTTGCAGTTTCTCTGGAACAACCAGCCTCTTCATAGCCGACATAACTTGTCTTATAATTGTTCCAAAACGTTAAACATAAGTATAAACCGTGCAAATTGTTGTGACATAAGAGGAATAAAAGACAGTGGGACAGTTATCTCACTGGGCCACAGGAATTTGTACTTCGTTACTTCCCATCTCTGTGTGTGTGTGTATATATATATGAAAATTGATGTGCTTGTACATGGTCATACTTAACCGTATTTATATATATATACGGTTAAGTATGACCATGTACAAGCACATCAATTTTCAACGTCTGATTTTCACCGCATATGGCTGTATGAATGCAGGTATGATAAATAATTCAGTTAAAGATCTTAAATCTGAAGCAAACATACTGTAGAAAAGTCATCTTCTAACATAAGATGACTTTCGTAATCTGCACAGGTAAAGTTGGAGACCTTGCTAGTGGTTCTCTAAGAGTGTCTCTCTCTCTCTCTCTCTCTCACCTGTGAGGTCACTGGCAGTGATTGTGTTGAGAATGCCGAGCTGCTGTTCCGCAGACACCTCCATCCTCCCTCCTGCTCCACCCGAGCACACGGACGAAGAGCCGTCCACCGCCAGACCCTCTGCCTCGTCCACTAACCGGTCCATCAGGTCTCTGAGGAGGAAAACCATGTGACTATCGTGTAGAGGAGTTTTTTATTTCTTTATGAATATAATGAGCTGTTAATTTGTGGCTGATATGGATGATGGTATCTCAAACCACTTATTTCCTCCTGCAAATGTAAGTAGTTTTCTTTTCTGATTCACTGTTATGCCATTTTTGCTAGTACTATAGCCTGTGACCACAGAGCAACAGAAACTAATTCCCAACTGTCTACATTTTCCTAATAGTACACACTGAGTGCTAATACATTAAAATTTAGCAGTACAGTGGAACCTCGGGTTACGAACGCATCTGATCACGTACTAACGACCAAAAAGTTGGCCAAAATTTCGCACCGGTTCACGACCACACACTCAGACGGAGAACAAAAACACTGGCAAAGTCTCGCATTTCCGAATAGTTTTAATGCGCAGGAAAAGGCAAGTCACTTTAAACCACTATTTGGTGAAGTCTGGTCCACCATCTAAACGGCTAAAAACACCAGAAGCCCCTGAAATAGAAGAAATCGCAAGAGAGAAAACTCTTTTAACATTCCTCTGTCACAGAGCCGAGCTCCTCTAAACCCAGCTTCCTCCTCACTTTCTTCACGCCAGAACTCGACTCATGCAAGTTTTGTTTTCTTGGTTGTTTAGGGTTATTTTCTGTATAAATTAAGGATTTATTTTCAAATGTTATTTTTTTCCCCTGTGCTTAAAACTCTAGATTTAAAAAAATGTTTACAGCGAGCAGTTTGTAAGGCTGTAGCGCGAACTTGGTCTCGCACAAACTCTTACAGTGTTAGTTTTCTCTGTTGTTCAAGGTTTTCTCAGAGTTATTCAATGTTTTTGCATTTATTTACTATTACACTGTGCATTCTATGGTATAATTAACTATTTTTGTGCTTAAAAATTAAAAAACAAAAAAAGATAAAAGAAAGTTACATATAGTTCTTACAGTCTAGAACGGATTAATCGTATTTACATACAATCCTATGGGGAACCAAATCAGGCCACGACCAGAGTTCTGAACGGATCACGGTCGTGACCCGAGGTTCCACAGTACTATAATCTTTTATGAACATCTATTCCTAGTCCAAAAAAAAAAAAAAAAAAAAAAAAAAAAAAAAAAAAAAAAAAAAAACTTGAAGGAATGACCATTAGCCATCTTTCTCTTTTATCAATTTTTCTATTATATAAAATAATAATAATGTACTGCAAACACCATGATTTACTTACGTCACACCAGGGTAAATGTTATATTTCTTTTTCCCAAAACGGTTCTGCTGAACAAAATAGTCAAAACGCTCAGACTTTTTCCACATGTAGTAAAAGGCAACACACTCCGCCACCGTCCTCGTTGGAACCTAAAAATGACAAAAATGTAAAGGGGAATGAATTAAATAAAACCATATTTTATTTTTCTCGTTCTGAGTTTTCCCAAACTACCAAAAGCTTACTAAACAAAACAGGACACAAAATTTAAAAGTCTTAAAAGTTGTATAACCTTGTTTTTCTGAATCAGATGGAAGTTCTTTTCATAAATCTGTAGCGCATGCTCAAAACTTCTACATTCTTCTTCAGACCATGGTGGCGAGTCTTCTAAATAGAAAACAGAAATAAAGTGATTCAGGACCTTTTAAAAAGATCCAGCCACATCATTCTTGTTTGACGTTGGGAAACTTACCTTTTAAAGATTTTGGATTACTGCAGTATCGCATTAGGGCCTCTGTCGTATTATAGTTACATTTCATAAGCTCGTACAAAGCCTGGAAAGATACAGATATTAGGTCAGTCAGTCAGTAAATACGTTGAGACTTATGATATCAGACTCACATGAGACTTCATGAAAACATGGAATAAAATCAGTAGTGCCTCAACTGGAATCAGAGGTGTCAAAAGTACACACATTCTTTACTCAAGTAAAAGTATAGATACCTTTGTTTAAAAATACTCTAGTA
>JAOVYU010000037.1:10172621-10184332 GCA_025674565.1 Synodontis membranacea | reverse complement strand
AGACGATCCAAAAAGAGTGCCACCTTCTTTACACTATTAATGGGGTTGTAGTATACTTTAAACTGAACAGATTCTGTAGATAGGTCCTTATGGGGCTGAATTATCCCAGTACATATTACAAGCATTAACATTAAAACCAATCTAACTTGACCGACACAAATTGTTTTCATTAATAATGTTATCTAATTTAGTTAGCAGACTTGCAAGCAAGGTTTTCGATTTATTTCTTAAGGCAGTTTGTTAATCTAGCCCCATACACAACATGATTTTTTTGCAGGCAAGACAAAGCTAGAAGGCCTAAACAAAACATGTCTATGCTTTTAAATAAATGTACTCATGTTTTCTTAAAGTATGTATATCAAAGTATATTACTGTCAGAAAAAAAAGCTAATTTTTGTATAATTCAGCCACAGAGACATAAAACATTCTGCCTTAGATTATACAACTTCCAATATTGTCACTGCCACTCAATCATAAAATCAAATAATAATAGTAATAAAAAGCTATACTCAGGTCACTGCTTTAACGTCTGGGTTTGTAAATATGGCACTAGAGTAAAGGCTTGCAGTGATTTGTTGGAGCTCATTTTGGGAGTTTGTGAACAGTAGCCATGTCATAGGCCCATGCCTGGTCCAGTCCTTGTCCCACTGATGCTGAAGCATGCCATTGGGGGAACGGGAAACGGCAGGCGATCACCCTGGCATCATGAGACAACTCCTTCTCCAGCTTCCTGCCTAGCACGTCCATCTGAGGAGAACCCAATTTGGAAAAAATATAAAACAATAATTTGTTGTGACTCACGCTCCAAATGTTATTAATGAGTGTTATTTTTATAAACAGCAGAGTTTTTTTTTTTTTTTTTGGCTGTTGCATTGCTTTACTTCTAATAATTAACTTCTAATAATTTCTTTGGATTCTGGGAATATGTTTTGTAAGTACTTATACATACCACTCCTGGTGCCAAGAAAACTGTCACGTTCTTATATTGGGACAAATCGGTCTGTGAAATATCAAAAATGAGGCACATTTGAAACCATATAGGAATCGCCAAATTATATTATACATCATTATGATTATTAATTATACGTATACTTCCCATTTGTGGTTTACCAATTAGAGGCCAAAAGTATTTACACCCATATAAGGGTAGTCCCTATAATGGCGACTGGTGCAAAGGTGGAATTGCACAATTGTAGCCTGCGGAATGTTTTTGTATGTTATAACATTAACTTTTCCTTTCACTGGAATTAAAGGTCCCAAACCTGTTCCAGCATGAAAATGCCCCTGAACACAATACAAGCTGCATAAAGACAGAGTTTGCAAAGGCTGGTATGGAATTACAAACATGGCCTGGTCTCAACCCCACTGAACACCTATGGGATGAGGATTTTTCCTTCTTGCCTGGCATCACAAATGCTCTTGTAATGCTGAATGGGCAAATCTCCACAGCCACAGTCCAAAATCTAGTGGAAAGCCTTCCCAGAAGAGCGGATGTTATTACACCAGCAATGTGGGAATCAACATTAGAATGGAACGTTCAACAAACACATATGTATATAAAAGTCAGATGACCACATACTTCTGGCTATATAGCACATAAATACACTCAAATTAATCCAGAAATTCTGCACTTCATCTGTAAGAGTTGTGTTTTTTTTTTCTCCAAAATTTGAGATAAAAAGGATAGACATTGTGATACTACGCAAATTCTTATGGACCGTTCCTGTTTGCATTAAAAGAAAAATACACAAACAGATGGCAACATAAATATAAAATACCTTCCAGAAGTCCGCATTCACAAATCTTGCTGCAGCAGTTGGAATTCCCATCCACCTTGCTCTGGCTCTGGCGTAGCCTACCAGAATGGAGTTTATTTCAAAGCCAGTAGACTGGAAGCCCAATGATGAGGCAGCAAACACCTGCAAAATAGAAAACAAAACAAAACAAAAAACACTAAACGAGAGCATATGATCGAATTATAGCTAAGTCTCATTTAAAACTATACTCCAACTCTTTAAGAATTTATTTACATTACACGCACGTTTGGTTCTCACTGTAAAACATTCTGAGCTGTACTTAAATAAATGCATATAAGGTATTTTATAAAGAAATACAATTACAGCAACCATGAACAAGAATTATAATTATTGTTATCCAGAGAACACTAGACATGAGGCAGGAATACAACATGGATGGGAAGCCAGTCCATCAATGCAGGATACCACACACACACAATCAACCACAATTGGGGGTAATTTAGCATAGATAATCCATCTACTGGCATGTTTTGAGATGTGGGAGAAAACCAGAGAACACAGAGGAAACCCTTTCAGGCAGAAACCTTAGCTCAAGACTGAACTGCCATGTAGACCAGGCTTTTTAATTATTATTATTATTATTATTATTATTACAGCTGCAAATCACAAATATAGGGTATTTCCCTGATTATCACTGAATATGTTGCAGAAATTGCACATGCAACTTGAATATGTGTTAAATCTTTGATATATTCTGTTGTAAGCACTCACCAGTCTTCCATCTCCAGAACCCAGATCTGCAAGACATCCCCGTCTGTCCTGCAAGAGCCTCATAACGTTCTGCGTCTGCACCCCACTCGAGGGCAAGTACGGCACCTGCACAGTAGTGACAGGACTTTTGTCTCTGACTGAGACTTCTAAGAGTGAATTGAGGGTGGACAGGGCAGAATTTCATAAATGCACATTTGGGTCATGGGTTCGGGTTAGGTGGATAATGTTTGCATGAAGACAGAACCTTTTAGATTATTATTAGATACAGTACCAGCCAAATGCCGAGGGAAAGAATGCCTGTTCTTAATGAATACAGACTAATTTAACATCACACAACATGTTACTCAGTGCAGCGTTTTTTCTCATATCTGTACCTTAAGTACATCTTAATTTAGTGAACATCTAACACAATTCATGATTGATCTAGTGAGGAAGAGTCAGCAGCAGAAGTCTTCAGCATTAGTGACAGTACAATTTATTTGCTCTGAACGTCAGTTAACATTGTTCAGCTATTAATCACAAGGGTGAGAAGATTTTTGTTACATCTGTGCTGACAAGATATTACGATTTAAAGAATGACACTTGAATTTATTTGTCAATCAATCAGAAATGTATTTCTTAAAACTGCTCCCTTAACAAGTATTACGGTGTTGCATTTATGGCCTAGTAAATATCTTTAAATATCAAAACTCCCAGAAAAAGCATGTGTTTTAGGTAGTTTAACAATCCGTTGTTAATTAAATCTGTGTGTTTCCTGGAACCTGACTTTTAAACACAGTTCCCATATTTTCAAAAGTTTTGAGGTCAGGACTTGTTTTAGGCTTAATGTTTGCCTGCTTTATCCATTCCACAACCAGCTCTGATGTGTGTTTGGGTTATTGTCAACTGTCAACCATCTAGCTGATAGTCTGAGGTTATTCCACCCACTTTGTGCAAAGTTCCACTACCACTTGTTCCAAAACAGCTCAAGAGCATGATGCTACCACCACCATGCTTAACAGCTGGTACAGTGTTCTTCTGTACCTCTGGTTATTGTGGCCAAACAATTCAATCTCATTTGTCTCATCTGACCACAAAACTTTCCCCAAGAAGGTCTTTTCTTTCTCTATGTGGTCAGCTGCAAACTTTAGTTGAGGTTGAAGGTGTTGATTTTGGAGCATTATCTTCTTTCTTGGATGGCAGTCTCTGTAGTGTTCTATCAGCTCCCAGTTCATGGCAGACCTGTGATGGTGCCTGGATTGTTCCTTGTGATCGGAACCAGTTTCCTATCATTTGAGGGTGACAACTTGGGTCTTCGTCCAGCAAATTGGCTTGGCAAAGTGGCTATACCTAACTTGAACTTACGTACAATTGTTGAACTGATGATCTGTGGAATCTGCGGTTGTTCATAAATGGCTTCAAGAGACAGTCCCAAGTTGTTTAAATCGATGATTCTATTTCTCTGATCTGCACTGAGCTCCTTGGACTTCCCCATTGTACTGTGTGTTGGTCTATCCATTGCGTGCTGTCAAACAAACCCTTTTACTGTTGCACGCAGAAAGCAGTCAATCCTGATCACTAGCAGGACGTTAAGAGGCCTTTGAAAGTTAAAAGGCATTTTGAAACTTTCAGCACCACTGAATTAATAATCTAAGTGGTCACATGACTATTACCGACACTGTATATATAATTTTGGAATTTCGGAAAACGCAAAGTAAATTCAAACTTGTGCAACAAACCTTTGGGTTTTGTGCGTTTCTGTCACGGAAAAAGAACAGTTCAAAGAAGTCACTGAAAGAACAATATTACCATGACATTCATGCCCGTGATGACATTGACCATGATGCGTATGTACATTTCTGACCAGAACTGTAAGTCAGTGTCCTCAAACCTTTGACTGACATGTTACCTTTAGACTTGTTGGCACTCTTCGAAAGCCAGGCAGTGCAAAAACCGTCCAAAGTCCATAAGAGGCTAAAATCATAGCTCCTGAGGCAGCCGTGACAAATGGCTTTTCATGAGCATGACGTAATGTTTTGTCCTGAAGGATGACGTCGACGGAGTCTTCCATGATCATCTTCATGAAATGACAACACAGGTGTTATATTAGTATTTCTGCACTCTTTATCCCAACTTCACAGTTCTCCAGTGAATAAATTATAATGTCTCATACATAGCAAATAAAGCTCTACTTACTGGACTATTCACATGGGACGTACTCAATGTGTCATGCTCTGTCAAACCTGCAGATTTTCTCTGTCACCATTCCATGAAAACCTTTTGTAGGTAAATATATATTAAAAAAAAAATCTATCAAACTACACTGTAGCATAAAATATAAATCGGCAGTGCTATCTATAACTCTCAGTTTGGAGGGAATGTGAATCATCTCTCCTAGAAGCAAGTGCAAGATAAGATCATAGAATCTTTGAATAAAAGATATGACTGCAAAATAGGCATGAATTTAATGTGATTACAAAAAAATATATACCATATTTCTTATTTATTAATATAAATAAACATTGAATTTTACTAAAAGTTTGTTTCAGTACCCAAGCAAAACTGGTTTTGTGTGTGATTCGTAATTTGTCAGTGAAAAACAAACAAATAGAAAAACAAGTCTTAAACACTTGAACACTTTTTATGAACATGTCAGACAGTGCACAGTTCATGTCTAAAGGTTTGATATAAAGATCATATTTAATCCAGGGGAGGGCACCTGGACTTCATGTTTACTCTCCAACCCATACTCTAGAAAAAGATCTGAGGACAAAACAAAGTTCACAATTACTGCACATATGAAGCACACTGAGTATAAAGTGAATACACTGAGTATAAAGCATGCATGAAACATGCACACAAACAAACAAACAAACAAACAAACAAATAAATAAACAATACTCGCATTGGTCTAAAGGTGTATTATATTTGCAGGGTCCTGCTCACATAAACCATTCCTCCTGAGCTGGTCATGCGACATTAGTTCAGACTACAGAAGACTCCAAGCCGACAACGGTAGACAATTTAATACCCCACATAAACTAAAAGTTTAACAAACTGCGAATCTCGGTGTCGAGTGGGCGGAGCTGCAGCATGAGATCACGTGACGCGCTACAGGGAAGTGCGACATTGTGTAAAATAAAGTACAATGAAGTGAAATGTAACACAACAAATAAAAATAAAGTACAATAAAATTAAATGAAAAAAAACCCTATCATTAAATTGAATTAAATTACGATAAATTAAATTACATTAGAGTAAATTAAATTAAATTTTATTAAATTAAATAAATTGCATTAAATTAAATTTTATTAAATTAAATTAAATTAAACTAAATTAAAAACATTAACAGATTCTATTAAATGCGCCCATTGATACCAATTGCAATCATGTCCCAGATCAGATTGGTCTATCTGGTCACCTATTCCTCAAAAGCTCCATTTGCGAGATTACAGCAACTCCTGTTTCGACTCCTTTGATTCATTAATCTGAAGCCTGCCTTGTTGAAACAGAAGTCACCTGATCTCGATGATGTCAGCGGGCCCGTTTCCAAACACGTCAACGTTCTTGCTGCTTTTCTCCTTGAGACCGCAAGCTGATTATCTAGGATGAGAATATTTTGAGCTAATTCAAATTTACCATGTTATTGTGGGCTACCTGATCACCTGACCTACCATATGTTTAAAAAGCAAAAACAACAACAACAACAAAAGAAGGCAGGACATTTTAGTGTGAGGTTTTTTTTTACAAACAAACAAGCACACAGTCAGACAGAGACGCACAAAAATATTGTAATAAATTAAATACAAATGCCAGAGAAGTGTTTAGAAATATTTAGATTTTTTTTTGTTTATTTATAATTATTTATATATTTAGATTTCTACTTATTATATGTTATGTTATATTTTATTTACCATATCACATGTACATGTTTCTACCCCTCAGTTATTTAGTTCTGCATCTACCTACACTGTATTTATTAATTCCGGTATCTGTCATATATTTTCCATTTATTTACCTTATCCACTACCTCGTAGAATTATAAAATTCATGCTGAATCCTGTTTGTAATCTGGCGTTTTTAATTTAGCACTGTGTGACCACCAGGGGTCGCTGTGCTGCGGTGTTTAGAAAGATGACTTTTTTTCCCTTTATGCGCTCCTTGCCAAAAAATAACAAATAGGAGTTTTTACAACAGGGTTTAATATACTACATATACAACTACAGAAACATTTAATTTTTTTTTTTTTTTTTTTTTTTTTTTTACAACATGTAATCCATATCCATATACTTTCTTGTCCTGTGGAAATGTAAATCTTTTATGTTCTTGAAATCAAACTAGGGCCGAAATTGTTCTCTATCTGGACAGACCAGGGAAGCAGCCTACAGAATACAGAACATGACAACAAATCTCTGACATTTTTCTTAATCGCTTGCATTTCTTTAAACACTTTCTCAAAAGTAGGCACATATTCTGGTGTATCTGCTGTGTATGGTAGCAAATGCAAAGAAATTAAGTGACTGCTGTTATTTTTATTTTTTTTTATTGAAAGCACATTTGCTGAATGCAAAAAAAAAACCTGTAAGTGATCACAAACTATAAATCAATGTTTAATGTGAATATATGAATGAATGAAAGAAAGTCAAGGAAAATGCATGAATTTTCTGTGCCATGTAAACAGACATATAATTAATGCAATGTTCTATATCAACGTTTGAAAAATCTTACTCTCTCAGTCATGGCTGTTGAAATGGTCAGTTAGTGTGAATTGAATTTCATTTGTTTGTTTCTTTCAGAGATGAAGCTCTCCTCCTCCTCCTCCTCTTCCTCCTACTCTGTATCTATATGTAGCCCAGTCTCTATTCTCTCTTTTCTTCTCACACCCTCTTTTTTTTCATCCAATCTCCACTGAAAATACAGAGTTTTTTTTTTTAATTATTATTATTATTCATGTGTGTTCGGTTTCATTTGGAAGGGTATATTATGTATAAATTCAGTATAATTTGGCAGGTGTAGCTGTTGTCCTGGTTAGATCAGTGGATTTTATTTATTTATTTATTTATTTATTTTTCACTGATTTCTAATAAGTTTTAGTGTTTCTAAAAAATATTTTCAGTTGGGTATCAGTGTCCCATTGGTGCAGGGAGAAATAAGAGGTGAGCTTTGGTTATAGAAAAACAATGTGCCAGGCTGCACAGCAGTGTCCAAGCAATCATTAAAAAAAAAAAAAAAAAAAGAAAGAAAGAAAGAAAGAAAGAAATCCCGGCATTTTGTTTACTGATGTACACCTTAGCCGGTTGCCAATAGCTATATAAACAGAGAACTGTAAAATGCAAATATGTGCCGTGTACAGTGAGATCAGTGATCAGAGAAAATGAGCTGATGGGGGGGGGGGGGGGGGGATATACCAGTGCGCATGCGCAGTGCAAATAAGCGCATCACAAACACGATGGCCATTTTTTCGTTCATGATGCAATAACGTTTCTACGCAATAATTTAAATGTGTAGGTGTTTGTTTTTTTCTTTTTCATTGAATAGCCTATATGTTCATTAATCCTGACGTTTGTGTTTGTACGGCTCAAACGATTTTTTTTAATTTTTTTGTTATGGCTTTGTGATTGTAATATGTGTAAATGTCTGTCCATAAACTCGTTGTTTTGTTCCTTTAAGCTCTTGGCCTTTTTAAAATCACGATTCCGATTCGGAACCGATTCCCCCTTTTCCACGGATTGGGAAAGCGGCGCGCATGCGCAGTGCAGGTGCGCTCAGACAGCCCAGTGACGGCTCCCATTTCCTCATGTGAAAGCCTGGCTCAATGGAGATCTGGGTGGGTTACAGCGAGAGCCAGTGACGTAGGAAGCGAGCATCAGTCTACATTTAAGATTTATTTCAGAAAGCGACTCCACCTGCTCCCCCCCAAAAAAAAGAAAAAAAGAAGAAGAAGAAAAAAAAGAGAGCGCTCCTGAAAACCCACACATCTGTTTTTAAGCATCTGTCTAAATCTGGAGATGGATTTATATGGGAAGGTAAGACGGATAAATATGTTTTTGGGGTTTTTGTGTGTGTGTGTGTGTGTGTGTTTTGTTTGTTTGAAACAGAGAGGCGGTAGCTTTTTGGAAGAAAGAGGATAAACACACTGATCTTAATGCATGTAATTATCTAAAGAAAGACTGAACCACCTATTCATCTAACTCAGATAAAAATATGATACGGGTCTGAAAGCGTTAACAATACTGCATCAAAGAGAGAAGAAAGAGCTCAGTGGAAATACAATAATAATAATAATAATAATAATAATAATAATAATAATAATAATAAAAAGGATTAAAAAAAAAAACCCAGGCTGAAACACTAGCTGAGGATTTGGGGTGATCTGGTCTGTTTAGTAAAGTCTCAATTTATCATCCGAATCATTTCCTGAGCTGTTGTTTAATAAACGGGACAGCTCCCGGTGCTGACAATAAAGCGCTTCCAAAGCTGTTAACAAATTCCTTTCTAACTTCACTTCCTCATTTTACCGATCGCATCTAAACCACTAACTGTTGTCTAGTATATCAAGTATTACGTATAATTCCATCGATTTGTTCGTAATTTCAAGTGTTTTTTTTTTTCTTTTTTCTTTTTGTTTGTTGAAACACGACACTAAGTCAATAAATGGGGAGGATGGTTAATGCGCTTCCGGTTTGGTCCGCGTGCGATACCGTGAAATATCGCGATACTTTGGAACGAACAATACATCCATTAACAGCCCCTGGCTAAACTGCAGCTAAAGCTTCTTTTTGAACCACGTGTGTCCATTTGAGTCATTGTCTTTGTCCATTCATCATAACATTAAAACATGTTTGAACAAGGTGTTTGCTACAAAGTCATAACCCGTGTTAATTATGAACAAATCAGCAAACATGTTATGAACAGATCTCGGAAGGCTATAACACAACATTGGGACCATTTGGAAAGCTAGAACTCGTATCCATCCAATAAAGTCTTCAGATTTTATATTAGAATAATTAGATTATTTTTTTTTTTTTTGGAAGATTGCATGAAGGGACACGGGGCACGTTTATGCAGCTTTACAGATCCAGATTCCTTATTTCTTGTAGACTTTCTGTCTATGGGGTTCCTCTTGGGTTCTCTGGTTTCCTCCCACCTGCTGAAAAATGTGTATCGGGGTGTATTGCGTACACTAAAGGTGTGACTGAGTTCGTGTGTGTTTTCGTATAAATGGTGCACTGCAGTATAATGAACACTGATGTACAGATGTATTTATAAATGATCCTCTGACCCCACCACTGTGGTTACAACATCGTATTATCAGTGAATTTACACAAATTCAAACTGTTACCAGTGTCTTTCTCTTTGTATGTCTTTTTGTCATGCGTGACCACATTTCCTCTAGTTTTTTTTTCCCACCTGTGTTTTTGAAGATGGCCGCCACGCAAGACGGCAAACAGAAAGAGAACGCCGATCAGAACTTTGACTACATGTTCAAGCTGTTAATCATCGGGAACAGCAGCGTCGGTAAAACATCGTTCCTGTTCCGTTACGCCGATGACTCATTCACGTCGGCTTTCGTCAGCACGGTGGGGATTGACTTCAGGGTCAAGACCGTGTACAGGAACGACAAGAGCATCAAGTTGCAGATTTGGGTAAGGCACCAGGGCTACATCTCTTCACCTTTTCCATAACTCATACTGTACGTGAAGGTTTTCCTAGAATTGCAAAATCGTAGAGCATGAACTCCGCAGAGAAAAAAAACAAAAAACGTCTAGGGTCACTTATTACTTAGTCTAAGCCTGGTTAGACTTGACACTGCGAATAAGCTTGGCTATCTTGGGAATTTTATCCAAAATTAGCCACCAAAGTCTGTCCATCCATTCGTCTGTTAAATGTAATTATAGGCTATAACACGTACATAAAAGTACAGCTACTATTATGAACCCAAGCTGAATATAAGAACAATTTATAAGCAAGGAACATAATATAAAAATAACCACAGGGGCTGTCTGGGCTGTGTCAGGGAAAACATGGCTTATGAAAAGAGAGATAAGGATCAGGTGCAGATGGCCATATCCTGGCTTCACATCTTGTTATCAGCTATGCTGTATGCAAAGCTCTTGGTGTGCCAGATCACAGCGTTTTTTCTTCTTTTTAGCCCTTTCAGTGCTGAAGACAGACAAGTGCCTCTTTAATAGCTTCAATTCAGTCTTACACGTATTATTACTGTGTCCATCTGGTCCAAAAAGTTAGGGCTGCTTTCATTTGAAATGATTTATTTTAGATAATTGCAATTATTCATGCAGTATACATGTATGTCTATATATATATATATATATATGTATGCATGTATGTATGTATTTCTTTCTTTATGCATGCATGCATGCTTGACTATCACTGGAATATCCAAGGTCTAGGTTTATTATTTGTCCAGGAAACGTAATAGCGGAGCTCTGCAGGTTTACCAGCCTACAGTGACTCAGCTCAGTTTCCTGGGTTTAAGATGTTAACAGACATTGCATGTTATATTGAGGTTATTTGTTCAAATTAGAAATGAAGAAAGACTAATGGAAACTCTTATATATATATTTATTTTTGTGCAGGACACAGCAGGCCAGGAACGCTACAGGACCATCACTACAGCTTACTATCGTGGAGCCATGGGGTTCATCCTCATGTATGATATCACTAACGAGGAGTCCTTCGCTGCTGTGCAAGACTGGTGAGTTTTATAAAATTAGAGTCAAGAATGGTTCAGGTCATCTACCCATCCATCCATTCATCTATATATATTTATCCATTCAATCAATCCATTCATCCATATATTTAGCCTTCATTCAGCCATTTATTTTCCCATCCATTCACCTATCCATCGATTTATTTATCCATCATTCTAACCAGACCCACCCTCCCATATGTCTACTCACCCAAAAACCAGCCGATCTGTCCATCCATCCTAGTGTGCAAAAGTCTTGGCACCCCCTTTTGTAATACAAATCCTGCTATAGATGTTTATTTTATGAATGCCCATGAATCGTTTTTGATTTCCAAACATTACCTTTCCAAAAAAAAATTATACAGTCGACCCTCACCACTTCACAGTTCAAATTTCGTGGCTTCACTCTATCGCGTTTTTTTTCAAATACAGTATATTCATTAAAAAGTTGATCGAGACAGTGAGAATGCAGGTTGCGCTCGGTTGTCTTGAGT
>JAOVYU010000037.1:10158591-10169687 GCA_025674565.1 Synodontis membranacea | reverse complement strand
TTATTATTATTATTATTATTATTATTATTATTATTTGCAGTTTAAGGAATCCTGAATCCGGAGGTCTTGCAGCGTCCTCAGCACCCCCCACTTCCCATATCCTTGCCTGAAGGTCCTTAAACCCCACTTTACCACTGGTCTAGATGTTAAGTGAAAACATTTTGCCTTGACCTCTCTACTTGAGAGAAGTCTGGCCACTTCTGTGACCTGAACCGCATACAGGACATTTTAATAATCTGGATGGGTCATAACTTAAACACCTGTGTATTGTGACTATAAATACTCACACTGAGACGCTTTTAAGTTCAGCCAGCAACTTGATCCTTAGAGGTTCATTTGCAAACGAAATAGTGCTTATGTGTTTCATATTAATATTTGTCGATGCCCCAAAAAACTGCCCCTAGACTAAGATTAGAAGTGTTTTAAATAAACAGCAACAATCGTGAGTGAGATTCCTGATGATGCTACAGCCATCCATGGTGGGAAGCCAAGGGCAAATATGGCTGTGCTCTCTGAGTGGGAGAAACGACATTACCTCTTTGGTGGGTGTCTGTTATCTCACATATGCAGAAGAGGGTGGAACGTACATTCCTCCAAGTGTCTTATCCTGCCCTGTGACGTAGCACGAGCAGCAGTTTGAAAAGCTGTGATTGGCTGGCTTCATGCGTCTTGGAGGAAGCATGTGTGGCTGCACCTTCCCAGGCTGGTAGCTGGCGTATGATGGGGAGAACTGATGGGGAGAGAGTGGAAAGTGGCCAGGTCAAGTGAGAGAGAAAATGAAGGAGGAAGGGGCTGTAGATAAAGTTGAAAAGTTATGGTGTATTTCTTGGACGGCTTCTTTCTCTCTTTCTCAAGGTTTCGAGTTCTTTGAGACGAGCGCAAAGGACAACATTAACGTCAAGCAGACCTTTGAGTGCCTGGTGGACGTTATCTGCGACAAAATGGCCGACAGCCTTGAGAGCAACCCTGCTGAAACCACCGGAACACCCACGACCAAACTGAGCGACAACGCTGTACCGCCCCAGCAGTCCGAGTGCAACTGCTAGTGATACCTACGAAGGCTGTGTGTATGTGTGCGTGCGTGCGCGTGCGTGTGTGTGTGCGTGATTTCTGTGCTGTTGCCAATCTTTCAAAGACAAAAAATACATCACCAAGCCCCAAGGCCAAACCGTAGGCTGGCTAGAAGCTTTGCAAAATTGTGGGAGGAAAAAATACGAATGGTTTAACAAGTCTTATCTGTAACTCTAGACTAGGATTGTCAATGTGGAACTCTCAGTTTAGGTGACTGTTGCTGAAAAGACTCAAGGATATGGTGATGTTGTGCCAAAATATCGCAGCGTCAGAGGTCCCCCTGTGTGATGATGTCACTGTAAAGGCCTTATCTTATGCACTGAGGTTTAGATAATCACAGTAGATCTCCTAAACTGTGCAATATGCTGTTTGTGTCATTTAAGATGATGGAGAAAAAAAAAAGAAAAAAAAAAGCCATGAACTGAACTAGCAGCTGTGCTTATTCCCATCTGCCTCAGGGGAATTATGTGTGTATTGCTTTCTTTCTACCTAATGTACATATATAATTGGTAAGCTTTTGTTATATCCTAACTAACGAGTGTATTGTTGATTGAAGGCTATTATAATATGTATTGAAAAGCTACTATATGTCATTATAGATGAATAAATATGGCCTTATAACCTGTATAGTTTAAAGATATGTGATTATATGATAAGATATATTAGTGTTTGTTTGAGGAGTTACACCCCACATCACACCACACATCTGATTTTGAATTCAGACAAAAAGAAGTGGCACCGATGTACGCAGTCAACCCATGCTTTCATTTATTTTGGTGCATATAAAACATTTTTTATTCAATTTTAACCCTTTTTTTTTTTTTTTTTACAAGTTTAACTTCTACAGTTCTATCCAATAGACTGTCATAAATAAGGAATCCATTAAACAACTACATTGTCTTGTGAAACCTCCAGATAAGTTGGCATTCAAGTCACATAACAAAAAAATAGTTATCCCTAAATAGTATTTTTTTGTTTGTTTTTTAAAAAGTTTTTTTTTTCCCGATGATGTAAAAAGATGGCATGAGACAAAAAAAAGGAAAGGAGCCACTGATTCTATTCATTTAGGGCAATTAGGAATCTACAGTATGTGTCAAAATTAGTCTCCACTCAAGGATTGGAGTTTATAAAGACATTCCATCCTTTATCCAAAATGAAAAGGCCTAATGTCTAAAATGGAAATTTTCATATTTCATATTGCATGTTACACAGATGCCAGTAAAAAAAGAAAAAAAAAGAAAAGAAAAACTAGCGTGAAATTTTGTTTAGGTCAAATTAATTATTAACCTTGACTGAAAATACAGTCAGTTGAAATGGAAAAAAAACCCCCAAAAACATTTACACAGAGCTAGAGCTTTTCGATTACGCTTTGGCACGCGTTCATACAGTCTCCTCCAGAATAATTGAAACGGCAAGGAAAATTCTATTCTTTTTGCTATACATCGAAGACATTTGGCTAACATTAACACATTAATGTCAGCTGATAGATCGTTCACATATTTTTACTTCTAAATGTGTTAAAAAAACTTAAAACATGGCACACTTTTATTTAAATCCACCCATTTTTTAAAAGTGGTCGAAAATATTAGAACATGTAACTTACGGGTGTTCTTGTTGGCCTGTTAGATTGATTGCTTAACTAATTGCCCTGAATGCCAGCTCTTGGTTTGGGTCCTGGGTTTCCCTCGAGTCGATCATTCGTCGTTTAAAAACGATAAATGAACATGCAGACTAAAGAGCTATCTACGGGAGAAAAAAGCAGCCCAGTTTGACGCTGAGAAAAGAGGGAAAATGAATCAGAGCCATTGCATAAAAGCAGTGTTCATAGCCAGTACAACAATTTGGAATGTCCTGAAAAAAAGAAAAAAAAAGAAACCACTGGTGTACTAACAACCAGACATGGATCAGGTGAGACGATCAGGCCATACCACCAAACCAACTGTCAGCAGTGAGAACCAGGCCAGATTGGAATTCACAAAGAAATACAGTGATGAGGCACAAACTTTCTGGAAGAAAGATTAACTTGTACCAAAGTTATAAAAAGGAACAGCTCATGATCCAAAACATACAAGTTCATTGGTCAAGCATGGAGGAGGTAGTGCCATGGCTTTGGCTTGCATGGCTGCGTCTGGAACAGGATCACTACTCTTTATTTATGATATAACTCATGATACCAGCAGCATGAATTCAGAAGCCTACAAAAAACATTCTGTCTGCCAATTTACAGAGAAATGCGCCACAATCTAATTATCTATTAGGAACCTTATCATATAGCAAGACAGTGATCCATAACGCACTACCAACACAACAAAAGAACTTCAACAGGGTGCAAGGTGCAAGGTTTTAGATTGGCCAAGTCAATCACCAGACCTTAATCCAACTGAGCATGCATGCCACTTCCTGAAGAGGAGACTGAAGGGAAAAATAACCAAAACAAATAACTGAAAGAAGCTGTGCTACAAGCACCACAAAAGAAGAATGCAACAGTTAGGTGATGTCAGGAGGTCACCAGCTTGATGCAGTTATTGAAAGTGGTCTGCTTTGAGACTATCAGTTCCAATACTTTTGCTCACCTAAAGATTGGGCGCTCTGTTGCCAAAGGTGCCGTGTTCTAAGGTGTTTAACTCATCTAGGTGTAAATAATCCAACTGAAATTCTGACCCATTGTTTCAAATTCATCTTTAGTGTCTTCAGTGTATAGCAAAAAAAAAAAATAAATAAACAAATGTCTTTGCCATTCCAATACCTTCAGAGGGGACTGTATATATATATATCACATATTTCCCTAGTTTAGCACATAATCATATGCTGACAGCTTATAAAAACATACCAATCTGATCTGGTGGAGAAAAAAAAAGAAAAAGAGCAACAAAAACCCAGCATTACAGTGTGCTGCCAAATGTAGTGATATACTTTTAGACACCAAACAATTGTCCATACTGGCCTTTTTCATCAACTGACAAAAAAAAAAAAATTCACCTCTTAAACTTACACACTACACAAAAATGAGGAAAATAACAATAATAAAATACATTAAGGTCAATTTCCAGCCAGTAGGTTTTTTTTTTCTTTCTTTAGTGCAGCAAGAAGATAAGAAACTAAATAAAAAAGTTTATTAAGGCACAACCCGCTGGCCAAGGGACTGTTGTTTCTCTAAAGAAAGAAAAAATCACACAACACATTGGATTTCTTCACTCCTCCACACAAAACAATCTCATAGGAGATGTTTATAGATGGGTCCTTAATATACTGAATAAGAATAAAACATTCTCTCAATAAGAGTTCTGTAATACAGCAACACCATCACCATTAGGGATGATAGAATCATTTACAACATGGTAAGAACAACAGTATGTACTGTACAGCACAATAAATACATGTAAACTGACAGAAATGAGAACCCACTGAATGCAAGGAAACTGGCTGAGGATTAACTGATGGAGAGAAGATCGTTTGGCAATGAGACAAGAAATACAATAAAAAAAAAACAAAAAAAAAAACAGAAGGATGGGCCATTTCTAAAGGCAGGGTCTTAATGCATTTTGTCTCCTTTTTGAAACATCTAAATACGTTCCTGTTACTGCATTCTAATCAAAATGTACTCACACTTGCTCCCTCATCACCTCCCTGCTGCTACAGGTGGATTTGATTTCACCATGCTACAAGCTCAAAAAGGAAATGAACGAAAATAAGTTAGAAAGAGACTCATAATGGCAATCACCAACTGAATCAAGTGAACTGGTGCGGTGAATGAGTGCAAGCTTGAGCCGAAGGTCACATCGGCGCTGACTGCTCTGTGATCATTTCAACCAGGATGAGAAGTGATGAAGACGACGACTTCCTGGCCATCAGCCTCAGGCTCATCTTAACCAGCTATAAACATTTAAGCACGCTACTGTGCAGTTTCACTCTGGATCTCCGGCTTACGGTTGTTAATAACACACACTGAGCAAACCCACTCATGATTGATTTGAAACTTTGATTGCATGCCTAGCACGGGGGCTTCTGGTCTGACCCGTTCTCCAAGGACACCTACGTAAAGTGAAGCTTTAGGAGTTAGGGGAGAAGAATTTTGCTTGTATACAGTGGGCTCCAAAAGTCCGAGAGTGCCAGTGAAAATGCTTCTAATTTGCATTCTTTTCAAAATTCCTAACTACAAATTATGTTACCAGCAATAATCAGTAAGAAAGAAATGTATAGGAATTTCAGAATGACCCCTTTTGCTTTAACGACAGCGTGCTCTGGAGCTGGCATGGATTAACATGGCTGTGTAAAACCTGATGATTTATGACAGAGTAAGTTCATCTGAATGTCATCTAAACACATACTTCTGTGGAAGAGATAATACTCAAGACCATCTTACTTTTGTATAAAGGAGTAAACATGGTCAAGATCACAAATGTGCTTAAGTATAAATAGTGACCTAGTAATCTTGAACATTGCAAAATCTTGAAGACGTTGAACAGTTAATTATGTTTTGTTTTTTTTTGTTTTTTTAATATTTTTCAATGTGCTCTCAGACTTTTGGATCCCACTATACACAGGCAGGACGGCAGAATCCCGCATGACTCTCTGTCACTCTCAAAGACAGAGGTACCAAACCAGTTTTCCTCATCACAGGGATGGTACCAACAAGGGGGTAATCTTTGTACATTTAGTAGGTATCTTTTCCTTAAAAAGCAGTTGAAGGACTTTAAGGACTACTGATGTACCTTTGAAACTCCAAAAGCTATTTACAGATACATCACACACTTCCCAATATAAAATACATAAGGTAGAAAAAGATGGCACAATCCCAGTAATAAGGAATAGTACTGTTTGGTTGTTGATGAAAGTTGGACATTGCTTCATACCATATGTAGTCATTAATACCGATATGCACTGATGACTAAACGGTAGCCATAGTGTCTACGCTCACTATCCACATTATTAGGAACACCACTACACCTGATGCATACAATGTATAAAATTATGCACATGCGTGTTAAGAGCTTCAGTTAATGTTTGTATTATGTAGAGTTTACACAGGATGTTGCAAAAGACAAAGAACACTTTCTGGATGGTTTTAATTTTCATTTCATTCTGTGTAAACTCTAGAGACTGTAGTTGGTGAGAATGCCAGGAGATCAGCAGTGTTCTGAAATACTCATCTGGCACCAACACCCATGCCATGGCTAAAGTCACAGAGATCACGTTTTTTTCCCCTTCAGATGCGTGAGCATTAACTGAAGCACTTGCTCTGTATCGGTATGATTTTATGTATTGTGCTGCTGCCACATGATTGGCTGACAGGATACGTGCATGACCAAGCAGGCGTACAGGTGTTCCTAATAAAGTGGTCAGTGATTGTATTTAAAAGTAAGCTGTAGAGAGTCATTCAGGAGTCAGCATGCATCTTGGCACCAGTGACGTCTAAACAGAAGCGTCACACACGCAATGAACAAGAGTGAAACTACCTTTCATTCGATTTGCCGTCTCCATTTTGGCCTGTTTACGAGACTCTAGTTCAAACTTTATGTCACCTACAGGGATGAAGAAGCACGAAGCTTCTGGGTTAGTCCGTTATTTTTGACAGGCAAAAAAAAAAACTAAAAATCTTAAGGCTTGTCTAAACAACATTGAGAAAATAAAAAACAAGAAAATGATTACTTTGTAACTATGTAACTGAAGGCCTGCTGACCAAAAGGAGCACTCTTTCCATTAAATAATTAAAAAATATGTTATTTCACAAAGACCTCACATAACAAAAAAACAACAAAAAACAATCTTTGGCAGTTGCCGATTGTAGATTTTTTTCAGTTTGATTTCCTTGTGCCATGAGTCATTTCTATTAGCTTTGGTAATGAGTCTATCTACACTAAGCACTGCAAATAAAGTAGATCTAGACTTTGAGGAAGAAATAACATTCAAATTGTGTAGTGAATGTCTACCAGCTGCATGTGTCTCCATGCAATGAAGCTCCCATCAAACCACAAGTTGGAAAAACAACAACAACAACAAAAAAAAACAGATGGCCTGATGGGTGTTTTTGGCAAATGAATCAGAAAACTACATGAATCTATTTTAAATACCATATTAGTTAAAAACAGAAATACAGACAAAAAAAAAAAAAGACAAAAATTTGTTTCAAATGTGTGCGTGGAAAAGACTTTCCTGAGTACAAAAATGGGTAAAACGGCACTAGTCATGGATAAAAAAACAACAAATAGAAACAAGGACCGTATGGATGATGCCAGTGACAGTGATAGGGAAATGAATATACATTTTTGGATAAAGATGTACAGTACACACAGACGCACAAAAAACATAAAAATATGAAAAACCCTACAGCTTATCCATAAATAAGTGGCTCTCATGTCTAGTATAAAAGAAGTCCGGATACTCTCTCTCTCTCTCTCTCTCATACTGTGTTACGTATTGGCAGTGTCCTGCTCTTCCTCCTCCTCCTCCTCCCGTTCCACTAAAACACAGGGTTCTGATATCCCGCCCTCTTCCTCTCTCTGATCCTCTCCTACCTCCTCCCCCTCAGTCACCTGCTCATCCAGGGGGATCTCGGTACACTCCGAGTCCTGTGTGCAAAGGGTTTTAGAGTCACTGCAGCTGTTCTCGTCCTCCTCCTCTTCCTCCTCCTCCTCCTCCTCATCTGGAGGGCTGCCACTGTCCTTCTCCGTGTCCGATTCACCGTCCTCCTCCAGCGTGAGCTCGAACTGGAATTTGTCATGGGTGGTGGTGCGGCGTCCCTCTGTGTTTGTGTCCAGTGCGGGGGACGGGCTCTGCGGGATGGTGCTCTGGTACCACTCCCTGTTGTCCTCCAGCGTGTCCAGGATGTCTTGGGCATCGGGGTGCACCAGGTCCGCCCATGTTTCCCACAGCGGGTGCACGATGTAGTCGATGAAGCCCACCTGAAAGAGAATGGAGGCAGGCAAATCACTGGGATTGTCTTAAAGATATAATATCTATTATCTATCGTCACCCGCAAATTCTCTGCATAATACGTCGCAGCCTCTCCCGCTGTGTACAACGTCAGAAGTCACACACACGTACTTACACACAGACACGGATTGGCTTCTGATTCTAGTGGTTAAAATGGAGTATAACACTCCACAGGTCATTAGTCCCTTACCTGGGATTTCTCAACTGAAGCATTGTGTTTGTCACACATGGGGCTGATCTCCATGCCACGTTCCCTCTCGCGGTCTCCCTGGCTGAAGAACTCCTCCATGATGCGATCTGTAAACTGGCGGTACAGCTGCAGTGGCTTGGTGGGGTTACTGAGGTCTGCACAGTGCACCATGTTTTGAAGTACCTGGGACACAAGCAGACGAAAAAACACTCAAACGATGCTTCTTTACTGTCCTAAAATTATTCAGTGCTGTTGAATCCTCTATTCTCTCTGGTCAGAAAGTGCTGATTTTTGGAGCGAGTTTCCAGCGTTAGAGCTTTGTAACAGTCTGAAGCAAAGCTGTAAGTTTTCAAGTTTTCTGACACAGGAAAGTCTTCAGGACACATAACGCTGTGCTTTCTCTGTGACATGACAAGCTGCATCCTATTTGAGTCGTTTTAACTTCAAGAAAGAGAAAAATGAGGCTGAGGAGGGAAAGCTTTAGCTGACTTTAGCTGTTAAACTGCGATAACAAGAAATAACATGCTTTTTTGGACGTTCCGTAAAATTAAAACCAACTATAAGTGGATGAAATGTATGATTTTATTCTCTAAGTAACTGTCCATGTTTGCAAATTGCTGTGGTATAAGAGGGATAAAAAAAAAACTTCAGTGTCATAACAGTAACGGTTCTCTATCTGAGCTTTGCATGTTATCAAATTGGAATGGTGAAGGCATGTTTGGAGTTGATTGTTACACAGCATATCTCAAGAAAAAAAAAGACTATTTTAAAAACCAAGAATCGAACCACTTTAACAAATCTAAATACTTCACGAACTACAGTAAAGCTAATAGGGAAGGTCTGTAGCTACGAGTGTGAGAAACGAGTTGCTCGTTGCTCCTGATAGTTGAAGGAGTTACTCGTAATTGTAATCCGTCACACTCACGTCATGTGCATAACGTTGCCAGTGTTGTGCGGATAACTAACCTGTATCCTGTCTGAATAATTATCCAGCAGCAGAACTCCAGAGCTGGTCACTTTTTTTGTCTCCACCATGGTTTTCAGATCCGCCAGTAAATTCATGTGTTTGGACATGTCCGTCGCCAGAACCTGCACATGACCCCAAGCACACTCATTAAAAGCCCTTTAACTCGAATGACAGCACTAATGAGGAGATAGAGTGCAGATAAATGAGCGTGTAACTCACAATGTCGATGACCATCTTACGCAGCGACTGTCTCTGTTTCTTGGTGAGGTTCTGGAAGATGTCACAGTTCTCCTCCTGCAGAAGCTTAAAGCCCACAGCCAGGTGATGGTTCTCCAACACAGACGAGTCATTATACATCAGAGCCAGCTCAGAGTCTGATGAGAAAAATAACACAACCGTTTACTCACGGTAACGAGAGATTAAATTCATATACATTTATGTTATTATACGTGTGTATACTGTATGTATGCATGTGTGTGCAGAGGGGTGACAAATTGAAAGGAACTCCTGGAGGATCTTTTACGCTATATATATATATATATATATATATATATATTTGCTGCAATGATTTTGGTGTATTTCTATACTGATGGGAGTGGTCTCTTTCAGGGTGACCCTGCCTCCACCCAGAGTACATGTTATGGCTATCACGCTCACCAGATCTCAACCCAGATGAGCAGAGCGTTCTGCATCAAAATCATCAAAACAGCAACTGAGGGAATCTCGTTTTGAAGAACATTATTTTATCCCTTCAGTACAGGTCCGTAAAGGTGTAGAATATAAGCTTCGGCATACGGAAGTCTTCTGTTGGCTCATAGACATTTTATAATATTGTCAATTTTTCCCCCTTTACTTTATCACCCCTCTGTATGTGTGCATGTATCTATCTGAGCATCTTTAATGACACCACAACCGTTTCCTTGTTTGCATAATGGAAGCCACAGTGGAGTCCAGTGTTCTCGGCCCAGAGCACAGTTCCTTGCATAATGGCATGACACACGCTGGCTCATTCTCAGCAGCGTCTTCACTATTCACAGCCACGTGCACTGATTAGCTGTTTCACTTACCCACACAACTAGTGCACTTGAAACAAACTTGACTCTACACTCAGTGTAAAGTTCTATAATTCATACAATCTATTTGTGCTACCTGAAGGCCAAAAAAAGCTCAGGCCATTTCACAGAAGTGCAATTTTAGAGCAGTTATTCTAAGAGTAGCAAACTTGGAGTCCATACTAGGTGTATTTTTAGAGGACAGAGGCAGGGACACAAATAGATAATGGGTCATGGTGACAATATCTTGACTGATAAGCCCGCTCTCACTCTGTCAGCTTGGTGTGTTGCACTGCTGCCACAGGAGAGCACACAACTTACTGGTGTTAATGAGGAACTGGTTGGAGACGCCAGGATGATCGACATCGTGTATCGCGCTGGCAAATATGGCAGCAAGAATCTCCAAATCCGTAAAAACAGCCTATTGAACGAAACAAAGGAGAGAGGAGGGGGGAAAAAAAGTATTTGTTTACAAATGCAAGGAACACAATCTGGTATAGATGCCTAACAGACAGAAATGCAATCAGCGGATAATCAGTGCAAAAGTGCATTATTACACAACCTCATGCAATGAAGCTACTTAACCAAACACTCAAACACTCAGTGTGTTTACGTGTACAGAAAAATCTGATACCTGCAAAAAATACTTTTGCAAAAAATAAAAATAAAAATAAAAAACATTGAACAACACACATATACATGCATGTAAGTATTTTTTTTCTATTTTTTTAGTATTTTTTTCCTCTATATTTTCTATATTTTGCTATATTGTGTAATGTCCTTACTTGTATAGAATATTTTACAAATGTACAAATATGTCCTTATTTGTACAGAATATTTTTATTTTATTTGTACAGAATATTTTTATTTTTTATCCTAGTTA
>JAOVYU010000037.1:10097002-10116593 GCA_025674565.1 Synodontis membranacea | reverse complement strand
CCCTGTGCCCAATGAAGACATGGTACGCTGAGGTTGGTGTAAAAGTAAAAAAAGGAACTTGAGTGGTTCTACACAGAGCCCTGACTTCAACCCCACTGAACACTTTTGTGATGAATTGAAACGCCGACTTCCCCCCAGGCCTCCTCACCCAACATCAGCGCCTGACCCTCACTAACGCTCATGAGGTGAATGGACACAGATTCCCACAGACATGCTCCAAAATCTAGTGGGACGCCTTCCTAGAAAAATGGAGCTTTTTATTACAGCAAAGGGACTAAATCTGAACTGGGATGTTTAACGAAGCACACATGAGTGTTATGGTCAGGCGAACACAAACCTTTGTCCATATAGTGTACTTTAAGAACACCTCAACTTTAAGAATCCATAACAGCCTAGGCTATCTTTCAGCAAAGATCATGTAAGATGAAGAGCTGTGGACAAAACAGTCAGGCATAAACCCAAGTCTCCTCACACAGAGAATGTCACACTTTGACTAAGTTGTTGGAGAGTTGCATGCCATAATTTTTTTTGGGTGTTCGATCCCAACACAATACATTATATAATACATAATATCCAAATATTCCTGGTAGACTCGGTTGTAACTGATATTACAGTGGAGGTAAAATTAGCAGCTGATTGCAGATTAGAGATTAGAGAGCAATATATCATAAATAATAATAGCATTCATAGATAGTAAAGCCAAAATGGACACAAGCCTAATTAGTCGAGCTTGTAAATCACTGACTGTGGAAATGTCTCCCAGTGGAACTGGAATCTTGAAATGCCATCTTTCTCCCTTTTCACTTATAGGGGTTGCAATATATAGTTTTCTGAACTATATACAGTAGAAAATGTCAAAACTGTGAAAAGATTTCCCAGGCAGCGTGAATTCAAATCAGAAGCAAAAAGGTTTTTTTTATTTATTTTTAAATTCCTGTGGATATTTTTGGTTCCTCTGGTGCAGGCTAATGGCATAACGGTGAGGCAACAGCACCTGTCTTTTCTCTTTAGTGCAATATCCTTCAAGTTTCATTGTTATATTAACAAATATATATTACATATTTTTGTAATTACATATAAACAGCAAGCCTGTTACCTACTGTAGCTCATTAGATGGATTATATCAGCGGTGGGCCTCTTGGACCCCATTATAGAGTAATGGATTAGATCAATGTTCCACCTGATTCCTCTTCAGACGTCCCAGCAATAAAAAGCTACGGCTAGAGAGCAATGAAATGCTTACAGGAGAGAGAATCCCTTAAACAACGAGCTTAATAAATGTCAGCCTACATTTTGCTGATGTCTCTAGTTTTTTTATTCCTGTTGGCCACTGTTAGGTCGAATTTATCCCTGAACAATTTCCAACACATCCGAACAGAAATGCACGGAAATTCCGAACACTGAAAATAACCCAAAAAATTAATAATCTGAGTGAAAAAAATTGACCCAAAAGACGCAAGTTAAATACACCCTCTGAAGGTACAGTACAACATCCCAGTCGACATGCAAACCATGAATACTACTGGAATTTGGCAAGGAAAGCGTTTGATTTTCACTAACATTAATACTTTTGATTTTCTAAAGCACAAACTGCAAATTTACATTCAAACAACTGGTGATGCATTTTCACAGGGAAATGATGAGACTATCAAGACTCTTTATTCTAAATTAATTCGGCACGCCAATGCCACAGGTGACCACTGTATGTTTTGGCAAAATAGCAAGACTGACAAATGCAAATTGATAGATGCAATGCAGTTAAATCTGCACTAGTCTGAGCACAATCTGAATTGCAATGTGAAATCTGATAACCACTCTGCAATCCGGAGTACAAACTGACCCCCTGCAGAGGTAACTGATGCTATGAAAGCTTAGAGCACAAGGCATTACGTATGGGCAGTGTTTTATACAGCATTCTACATGGCCACTCGTTTTTTTTATCACCACTAGAGAGCAATCTGTCACCAGCTGAGAGTGTTTCTCTGTGGGTGTTCTTCATGACTGGTAAAAATCTGATCAATTGTAATAACCGGACTCTAGAGCAAGTGAATGCAAGCTCAGAAATGCAAAAAAAAATAAATAAATAAAAAATAAAAACAATGGGCTGTTTTGCAGTTCCAGGTTCCTACATGGCAGTATGTAGATCTTACATAGGAATTATTATTCCAGATTGATGCTGAATTCTGAAATCAGTAGGCTTTGCTTCATATCCTATAACAGCATGACTCTATAGGTCTGGCTATAACATAAATGCTAACTTTATATTAATGCACTCAATCAAATACATTAGTGTTTCTATAGTAACAGTTGATTCACAGGGTGCATGCTCCAAGACTAATCATATACAGAATAATATTAAAAGAAAAACTATGTATTGTTAACAAACGATTCATATAAGGTCAGCTTTCTGTAAATAGTAGGAGTCTCCAGTGTCAGTGTCAGTTGTCATCAACTTCAACCGAAAGAAGAAGAGAGGCTGGTGTGGCAATGACTGTTACTGTTATAACCAGGGCCTTATTGTTCTGTGGACAGATTAAATGTAAATCAGAAAATTGAAACTGACGGCAATTTGCATGCTTTTATTGGGAAATAATCCACTTTGGCCCATATCACAACAGCCCTTGGTCTACAGCATGGTCTGTCATGTGTCATGTTCCTTGCATTAAATGCTGCGGCGTGTCTGTAAAACAACTTAGCTCCTGTCATCCTGTACAGTATGTTGTTGTAGTAGAGTTAATAAGACAAAGAAGCTTGTTACATCTTACAACTTTCCCACGGAGGCATTACCTCTGACTGTAGGCTTGGCGCTGACACTGGAGACTCCACAAATGTTCAAGAAGCTCCTTAAACAAAACTTCAATACAGTACATCACATATTCTCAAATAACTTTTTTTCTTGCAAAGAATTATTCTTCCAAACAATCAGCAGTTACTATAAAAACAATAACAGATATGAACGTCAGCATTAATAGTAACCTTGTGACCATACAGAATCTCAACAGTACTGGTGAATAGACTTTATTATAAAATGTTCTGATCAGAAAACCTGCCAAGAAACAACCGCAATTACCCGGAGCTTACTGCTACGGTGCAGGAGTACTTTATCAGGTGTATCCTGCCCTAAAATGCTTTTCCTTGAAGATAAAGCACATGGCGTGAGAGCTGGTTGAATTCATCCATCACTGCTCAGGAGTGGCGGAAGGAAAAGCGGCAGGCAGTCTCACAGCTCCAGCCAGGGATGAGACGTCAGATGGCTTAGCTGCTTTACACAATACTCCTCTCACTCTCGATGCGAGATACCCTAAAGGAGCCCTTTAGTCAGGTCATAAGTAAGATCTATCCTCAGGCCTGCTTCTTTGACTACTTTGGCTAGAAAGCCTGCCATCTACATCAGCATCAGCTGCCTCTTACAGCGCCCCCCCAACACACACACACACACACACGCATTCATGCAGCATCCTGGCAGATAAAGGTTAAATAAACTGCATTAATAATGCAGCATGATTAATTTGCTTATTTTAAAAGCCTTAAAGTCCAAACCCCAGGGCTCGGCACCAGGTGTGCACATTTTCAAGAACAGCCGACTGCCATAATGTCAGAGGACCTCTACTTGCAGATTCAGGCATTAATTACTCAGTCATAACAAACTCAAATTTGTTTTAGGACACTTCAGTTACACACTCCTGAGGACCATGTGTGGTGTGTTTAACATACATCTGATATTGTTTACTCTTGACCTGTGTGAGGTTTGCAAGAGGCTGCTATTGTATGTGCACTCTGCCGAGGCAGCAGGGACGCCTAATTAGCCTGGAGGAGCGCATGTGCAATGCACCTGATGTACTGACGACATGGCCACCACGCTGCTCTTTAGCCAAGGATTCATCTGATTACTCCCTCCTGCATGTGCGCGTGTGCGTCTGAGCGTGTATGAGTGTGACAAATTCTCTGCTGGTCCAAAAACATGTCACACAGAGCAAAAGAGTTCCCTGGACAGCAGTGGTTAGGATCCAATTAGTATAACAGAATCCCCTGTCAGATCTTCCAGTACGTGTTCAAATAGAGTAAGCTCACTGCTGCAGTGTGTATACAGCACACTTTAGTCTTGTCTAGGAGGTAAGATGTGGTAATGCTTTCTTTTAAAGTCGAAAACCCAGCTGTGGAGCATAACGATATCTTTTATACACTTTTTTTTTTTTCTGACCACATGCTTCAGAGTGTTGAGGAATGCAATGTTCTGTGAACCAGTCTGACGCAACACAACACGTATGATACTTTACATTCACTAATGGAGCGAAAACGTAAAAATAATCTCATACGTTGTCAGTTTATGGCCATGTTTACTGATGAAATGTACCAGACTAAATCTGGGTTCTGAAACTACAAGCACTCAGGGTTCTTGGCATCAAACAGGTACTTGCCTTTTCCCAATAGGGATGCATCAGTGTTTTAAGGTACAAGTGCATGTATTGTGGTATTATTAATATTAATATTAATCAAGGGCATCAATTTATTCAGCGCTGTTCACGTTGGTGCCTGGCGTCTACTGCTGCTAAATTCCTCATGCTGAGTTTTACTGAGCTATTTACTAAACAGCAAGTGTCAGAGAGCTCAGTGCTCGCTGAATGGAAGTGCTCCAGTGCTCCTGCAGAAATACGCATTTTGTAAGGCAATAAAATCACTGAAATTATTGCAAAATAGAGCTGAAAAGTCCTGGTTCATTCTCTTGCTGCTTTCCATCTATCTGCCGAACATACAGTAATTACCCAGTACTTTGGGATTCTACTACACACTTGGATTATTGTAAAAGTGTTGCCGCGGTGGTCTGTGCTACATTTCTACTTATTAAACCGAGATCTTTCCATTTCCCACATCTAGCTTATGCTAGCCTGAAGGTGAGCCGTTATTGCTCATAACCAAGAGCCATCCAAACAGCTTGGCTCCAAACCAAACAGGTCATAGGTCACGCATTGGCTGATAACACCCTGCTCCTTCTGTTATGTCCCTCTTTCTGTTTTATAGAAAGATGAAATACACTCAAAATATGTTCAATAATTATTACAAAAGACTGGATTTGTCATTTGCATTCTTTAAATCATTATTAGATCTATGGATTTTTCTTTAATGACATATTCTACATGTGTACTTAAAGTACATTTATTATAAGTTTAGTAAGACAGGAAAAAACAGAGGATAATAAAAAGCCATGATAAGCCATGATAAGGCCCATAAATTACAAGGATCTATTTAAAAAGGTATCTTCCCACCTTCTACCCTGAGCTCAAGATAAGGTAGTTTGCTGCTTTGCATGCATAATTGCACTAGCCACTTGAGCATTAACACTGAAAAGGAATTCAGACGCATCTGATAAGCAGAGTTTACGACTTTTGGCGGAAAGGACACGAGCTCGGGAGCTTTCGGGATGCCCTAAAGGGCACATCATTCATCACAGTGAGAGCATGATTATTCAAATGAAACTGAGGAAAATGTTTCACTTGATTTTCTTTTCCTGATGCAATACAAAAGCAAGACCTGATCAGACAGGAAGCAATATTCATACTGAGAAGGGGGGGGCGGGATGTGAATAGACCAACGTGACTTAATTATACTGGCTGGCAGACTGATTATTCAGGGCTCACAAGAGCAACGGCAGCCACTCTTGCAAAAGAGTTTTAAGCAGTCTCACAACAAGCAGAACAAGACATGAAAAAGACATCTTCGCCAGATGTTGATTGGAACGGAGAATTTATAAAAATGAAAAGTGCAAATACAGACAGGTAACAGATTAAAGGGGGGTGGGGGACAGCAAGCGTCTTAGTAAGGTGTTTTGCCACCATGAGCCACCAGAGCGGATTAAATGTGTCTCAGCATTAATGCTACAAGTCTCTCTAACTGTACTAGAGGGATAAACATCATTCTTCCAAAAAAAGAAACAATTTCGATCTCAGTTGGTGTTTTGAGATGATGGAGGCAGATCGCTGAGTAACACGCCACTCCAAAACATCCCATAAGTGCTCAATTGAGTTGAGATCTAGTGACTTGATAACTCATATTTCCGTTCTCATTAAAACCAAGGGGGTGGAGTCATCCTGGAAGAGACCATGCCCATCATATGAGAAATGATCTTCATAGGATGAAGATGATGAGTATCTCTGAAGAACTCCGTATTCATTCCCAGCGAACACGGCAGGGCCACTGGGCTTCCTGCTAATTTGTCACTTTTCTGAATATTTTTCGAGGTCAGATCAAGACAGCCCCAAATAACAAACGCTTCACGGTTCAATTTAAGTACTATTAAGGTGGAAATAATATACAAAGACCCAGCCACAAGGGGGTGCACACTCTGGTGTATGCCTGCGTGCCGGTCCCAAGCCCGGATAAATGCGTTGCGTCAGGAAGGGCATCCGGCGTAAAAGCTCTGCCAAGTCGGACATGCGGACAAAAGGTCCGCTGTGGCGACCCCTAGTTGGGAAAAGCCGAAATGGGAAGGAGGAGGAGGAAGGTGGAAATAATATAGACATTTTCAAATTGAGGAAAGACACTACAGGTACACTGCAGAAAAATGAGTTTTTAGCATTATATATTGCTAAATGGAAACATTCTTTAATATCACTTCATGAGATTATTATATATTAATAACAAATATAAAACCATTAAGCCTTATTTCTAAAGACATAAACTAATTTCCAGCTTAAAATAAACTCATTTAGCAAATAAATCTGTGATCTTTATGTCTTGCTAGATAAACGCTTGAAATATGAAAAACTGCCTGCCAATAGAACGACTTTAAACAATCACAGTATACAGCCATTTCAATGTGACTGACACGTTACAAGCTTTTTAATTACACATTTCAATTTGCCTCCCTTTGTCTCCTTCTCCCCCATATTTAGAACGAAGAATATGTATATGATCTGCATTTATGAAATTCTATAATGTTCACATTACTCGCTAATGAGAAAGAGACTGCAGAGGAATTTTCCAGCATGGTAATTATTGTTAAATTTATAATTGATTTCAACTGAAAGCAGTGCAGAGTATTTTCTTAATTAAACAATAAAGAAACATATTTCCCAGTATTCTTTTGATGAGCGCGTCTTCGCGGTGAAATAAATATTTTAGTTCTAATAACATCAAAAGAGCAGTTTTTCTTTTTTTGGATTAAGTATGCAAACGTCTTTATGTTTAATTAGATGAAGCCTCTTCTGCCTCTTCACCAATACTAGGGGCATCATGTACTGTAAGGCAAGCATTCTTCAGTAAAATACTGTAACTGTAACACATAAGATAACAGAGACAAAACAATAAATTCAACAAATGAAGCTGTTGAGATCACATCTTGTCCTACTTCTACTTTAAAAACAAGTAATTTCTCATCTGAACCAAAAAAAACAAGTACAATCTGTTGTTTTTAAGAAGGCGGCAATACACGAGGTGGAAGGGGGAAAAAAATATCGCAATTCATTGTCTCGATCCGTTTCAGTCGAAAACTGTGACGCCAAAAGTCGTGCACTGAAAGCAAACAGAATGTTCACACCGTGTTCCTCTAATGTAAAGTCATGTTATTTTTCTTATCATCAAGACACATAATTGGCAACTGCTGTTTTTTTTTTTTTTTTCTTCTTCTTCTTACACTCCAGTCACATAATAGCCAAATGGTGTCCATGGCTGCCACGGGAATGAATTCAGAGGCAAATGTTTTTCATGTCTGTAGCAAGGCTTATTCTCTAATCTTTTCAAAAAGAAGAATCCAAGCGACAAACACAGTCAAATGCAGTTCAGTCGTTGCCAAGGCTACTCAAGTTTTTATGACTGGGGCATAAATCTCCGGCATGAGAAAGGATGAAAAGCTAAGGTCTACAAAACAACGAGAGAGCGATAAGGAGAGACGAAGAGGAGGAACACCTCGGAGTATAAACGAGCGTCCAACTCATTCCACGCTGTGTCCGATACAATCATGTAAACGTGAGGAAATGCACTGAATGTTAACTATTAGATGTTGATGCTTCCTTTTGCTCCTTTTTGGTTGTTTTTAGGTTTAAGAGCCAATAGAAATGTCCATAGTTTAAACAGACGTGCGGTCTTTTTTTCAGCACTGCGCGACTACAGGGATTTTATACAGTATGTGACTGATGATTGAAGAAAATGCTAAAGTAATAGAAATTCGAAAGGGAAAAGAAGCGATGTTGTTAACATTAATGTTGAAAATCACTCAGTGAATATAAAAAAAGGAAAAATCTCCATAGTGTGCTTGTTTATAAAGCAGACAAAATAACAACAACAACAAAAAAAGGATTTGCAATCAGCTCTCTCTGAAAAGACACTATCTTATTTTATATTTTTGAACCACAGTATATGTAAATTATTCTAAAAATCACTGAGCAATATGTGACGGCTTCAGCAAGTATAAAGTAAAATAATTCATTTTTGTAGACCTTTAGTCAAGATTTCTACAGATATTTCAATATTAGGTTTCTAACAGGAGGTGTAGGTGTAGTCGGTGGAACTGAAGTAAGATTTGAATGGTTTTTATTATTTTTTTTTTGGACTCCTTGAGCCTCGTCCCGTTCCCACCCATGTACACAAAGCTCCACCTCCAGAACCTACGCTGGTTCAACTAGAGTCTCTAGTTCATTTAAAAGCATTTGAAAACACAAAATTCAGATTTATGTGGATGGTCAGGAGTGCCTTCCCCGTCCCCAGCAATAAATATTCCATCATGGAAAAGCAGTGCCTGCCTTTACTCTTGCTTTATTTAGTTTTTTGTTTTTTTTGTTTTTTTGCTGCTGAAGGTTATCTTAAGTAAAGCATATTTTTTTTCAGACTGAGATGAGGATGGAGTGAAGGCACATTGCGGAGTGTCTATGAAATGACTGACAAGAATCCTATGTGAACAAAAACAAGCACACCGGACTGTAACACAACTTTCCAAATGGGGTTTCCCAGTCCGAAAATACACCAGTGCCGAGACAGTACGGTGGCTTAATCAATAATCGTTTCATCATGTTCTACACATTTTCTTAGTCATTTCTATAAATAAGGAATAAATGACAATTCCACCTTTAAATATACTCTAAATAGTCACTGATATCATATTTTCTTAAGGCTCTTCTTTTCGCTGCTCTAAATATACTGATAAACACTGACACTGATTCAGAACTAAAGGACTGAGTGTGTGAAAACTGTCCGAAATTAAAACCACCCACAAAAGAACAGTGCAAGCCTATTTACTAAAATAGACTACTCGAATTGCGTCTTTCATGTGTGAAAAAGAACACCTATTTTGCATATTTGCCTTAATGAACACGCACTTTGTGGTGTTGCTTCTTAAAAGTGCAAAAAGCTGAATTAATATTTATGTCTATGTCTATATATATATACTAATTTAGCAATCACAGAATGGTTTACTAAGCCTTTAATACAACCAAAAGGCAAGTATTACATCTGTTGAAGCTCAGTCCTGCCGGGATGAAGACAAATCACAAATTAGCCCATTTATTTGGGATCTCAAATCAGTAAATCAAGATTATTTTATTTTTTTCCCCCCATAATGCCATTCCAGTATAGTCAATGTTATCATCATCACCATGATAACGGCGCTTCTGTAACATATTCAGCAACGTGCAGTACTGTATGTTACTAAGTGCTCTGGAACTGACCGCTCCGGGCTGTGACACAAGGATATCACCTCGGGTAGATCAGCGCACGAAGTGACTCACACAGGCACCTGAGATCGAAATGCACCCTTTTGGAGATGGAACCATAAAGGCAACATACAAGGACCTGCAGAGCAACATCACGCTCAGAGGAAGCATCTATGTGTCAGTGATACCGGATCACTCCCTCACTGGTGGATGCCAGAAAAGAAAAAATAAAAAATAAAAAAAGCATTCTGCCAAACTGGAGGTACGGTCACATGATCAGTAAATAAGCATAAAGAAGTCACTTTAGATAACATTAACTCTTCTTACAATGTGCCTCGTTTTTATCAAAGTTTCATGTAACCATTTAGCAAAAGCGCCCCCCCCCCCCCCCCCCAAAATAATATACAATCGAGCTGAGCCCAACAGCGTCAGCCGGGCGGCAGCGGGATTCAAAATAACAACCGGACTTTTCAGAAAAGTGGTAAGTGACCACTGCTTACGTCTCACGTGGATCAAATGAAACAACTTGGCAGACGTCTGCTGCACAGTTCTTGTAAAAATAAAAGAGATACACTGAATTAATAAATATCGCGTTAACTAATTGAACCAATATGACCTTTAGGATGTGTATATTTTTTTCACATCCTAAGCAGGAAGGGAGGGGTGTGATTTCATCTGATAAGCCTCTGTTTTGGAGTAAGAGTGACGTAGGTACTGCAAGTGAGTTCGCCAAAAAACAAAAACAAAGGTGTGTTGAATGAAGATCATAAATCTGACACTGCAGTAAACTGTAAGAAACTAAACTAAATCAGTATTTGGTGTTTTTACCCTTTGCTTTGTTTTCTTAAATAGTCGTCCAGGTACAGTTTGTGCATCTTATAAGGAAATGAGCTGGTAAGTTTTCCTGAGCATCTTGGAGAATGTGCTAGAGTTCTTCTGGAGACTTTGCCTCTTACTGTATTTGCATGCAAATCCCAGGAGCCTTCATTATTCTTTTTGTCTGAAAAGTGGTTTCTTATGTAATATGCTGCCTTCTTACTGACATGCAAACATTTTTCAGATACAAATGATTTTTTTTTTTTTTAAAGTAATGTTCGGAAGTCTAATGCGTTTTTGTACTGACAGTACACTCAGTACAAAAACATATTAGACTTCCAAACAGTACTTTTAAAAATTCATTAAAAAAAAAAAAAATTGGGTGCCTACGAATTGTGCATACCACTGTATATATATGTTGAAATATTTCTTTTTTTTAATTTTTTTAGATGTTAACTTTGCAAAATTTCTTTACATCATACAAAAAAACAATATGTTTTTTAAGAGTCTTGATTTAAAAAAAAAAAAATCATCACGAGGTCACAAAACTTTTCTAGCAAAGTGCTGTTTTTTTTAATAAACAGGACTAAATGTAAAAGGTTTTTGAAATACAAAAACTACATGAGACACTGGATTAGTCTCAGATGTTAGCTCATATGTCTAACAATAATGCCTAGCTGATTAAATGAACAGGATCATATGGAAACAAAATGTAATTCTGGCAAATGTCTGGTGTGATGGATTGGTTTCGTGTCCTTTAAACAAAATGACAGACAAAGAAAAATACGCAAGTCTGGCATTGTACTACATTAGATTTGATCTAGACACATTTATTTCCTGTGCCTCTCTGAAAGATAAATGCATCTGCTTCAGCCATTCGTTCTTTTGTCTGTAAAATGCCTGAAAGGTGAATTTAACATATTCGGTTTTAGATATTGTGTAGGACGACACTTTTTCACCCGAAAGCCATTAAGATCTCAGCAGCCTTGAAGACTAGACTATACCCAGACTTAAAAAGATCCATTTTATTTCAGAGAAAACAAACAACTAACAAGTAAAAAAACAAAACAAAAAAACAACAAGCCATTATGTTAGGAACACCAAATACGTGTCCATTAATTCATGCAATTATCCAATCAGCCAATCATGTGTGCACTAGTTCAGTAGGATTACAGGTCAAGACTTTCAGTTAATATTAATATGTTCATGACGGAGTAAAGAAAGTGATCACAGTGATTTTAACCATGGCCAGAATGGCCGGTTTGACTTTCATAAACTGCTGGTTTAATGAGATTTTCCTCACACAACCTCTAGAGTTGGCACAGAATGGTGGGGGAAAACAGAAGACACCTCAATAGTCACACTTCTGCAGACGGGAAAAGCTTGTTAATTGAGAGAGAATGGTCAAGACTGGTTTAAGCAGAAATAAAGGCTACAATAAATCGAATAACCACTCTCTACAACCGTGGTAAAAAGAAAAGCATCTCACACTGACCGTTCTCCTCTGACGTCTCTCACCAGAGGCACTTTTTGTTTTTCGCACTCCGCATACTGTTTTGCATGAATATCTGAATGAGAACTGACGCTTGTGGCCTGTATCTGTATGATATTATGCACTGCGCTGATGCCACATGATTGGCTGACTGGATACCCGCATGAATGACTAACGCTGGGACCAGACCACATGAATTCAGCCCGATTTTGACACAATTGTGTCACGGCTGACATATTTCCAGCGTTGGACCCAGCATTGGGATTTGTAAAGTGGAAGAACAGCTATTCGGCATCTGGGACACCCCGCAACACCCAGACAAAAAAGTCTAGCATATCAAAATCTTTTGTATCTTCTCACCAAGTTTGACAACTCCTACGACACGTCCTTTGACGTTCCGTCTGTAGACATTTTCTTAACCCTCCTGATTGGTCAGGATCAAACTTGTTGCCAGTCTCCCAGCCAAGACACGGAAAGAATTATGATCGCCTAATCTCACCTTGCGCAAGACAAAAATACTGGGTAGTCTGATCCTGGCATAAGGGTACAAAAGTGCTTCGATTAATGTGTCCGCGAGAATTACTACCAATCGTGACGGGATTAAGAAGATGAGTCCCAAGAGTAAGAACAAGAGAAAAGGTAATTAAGCGTGTTATTCATCTGGATTTAAAAACAGCTTGAGAGAGCTGGTGGCCCTAATATTCTAATAACAATCCATGTTTTTCCCTGAAAAAGTTTTCATTTACGAATTGAATAAACTGAATTGACCTACATACCCAGACGCCGTACTGTTTCACTTCCTCAGTGTGAAGAGCTGATTATTTAACCTTCAGGTTCACAGGTGCTGCTTTGCAACATGATTAAGGCTGTTTCTGGCCATGTTTAAGGCAACAGGCCAACGCTTCAATCCTGACTAACGACTGCAGTGTGTGATCTGTACAGGTATTTCAAGCTGAAACCTTACGATGCAGTAGAGGAACAGCTCAAGTATATTATCAGAGGTCATACTCAGCGATTAATCACTCAAGGCCACTACAGCGGTAATTACTAATCATCAGGAAAGGTATAATTAGGACATAAAACCTTTGGCGAACCCGCTGCCTCTCTCTACTGCATCTACCTCCTTTTACGTCTTTTTTCACAAAGACTTGAGTACATCTCTACTACCAAAAATTAAACACCAGCATCAGCCACCTGCATGCCTACGGTTTCGAATTTTGGTTTATATTAGACGTTGGAGGTAAAATGAACATGAAGAAGCTTCAAGGAACAACAGATGGCGTGTGTTAACGTGAACAAGCGGGAGGAGAGTGAGCCACTGGTGGAAATTCAGTCACTTAGATGGTCACCGGGGAAATTTTCCTGTGGGGCAGATCCTGAGGTATGGGAATATAATCTCCTGTGATTTCTGACATCTCGGTCTGCGCATTAGGGAGCTGCTCGTTTTTAATCTCGGCCTGAGTCAAATACATTTTCCGAAGGAGGTGATCGCCTCTGGGCTTTGCTGGCAGGTTAGCATATTTGGCCTTCAGGTTGGCTTCTTCTGCTCTGTCTAGACAAATCCTCTCATTCTCCACTTCGGTTATCTACACAGTCTTTCAGTCTTCAATTTTTTTCAAACCGTGGCATAATCGGTTCCTAACAAATGTAATAAACTGACGGAACAATAAGTGGAAATGCTGGAGAAATTTCTAAACTTCTCATCATGAAAAGCTCACCGTTTTTGTGCCTTAATATCAAATCTCCTTACTTTTGATTAACCCTTTTATTAATTCACCTTGCTATATTCGTAAATAAAAGCTGCATTTTATTTGCTCACCAGTCAATTCCCTACCCACCAGCCAGCTCTCCCAATCACACACCAGCTTCCTCCGAGACACCGGAAGCCAGACAACTGCATCTTTTCAAACTCCTGCTCATGCTGCATCACAGGGCAGAGTAAGATACTTGGAATAAAGTACCATTAACCCTTTTCCACACTCATAAGCTCACAGGTTGGTTAGCTGTGACTGATTTTAGAGAGAGAGTATCAATCTAACAGCATGGGCAATTTCGCTTCATTTTTCATTTTGGTCCCTGGCCATGGATGGCTGTGGCATCATCGTCGGACAGAGCAAGTGCCAATTTCAATTTCAAATTCAATTCATAATCATTCAATTCTAATTAAAGAGAAAAAAAAGTGGATGCATTTGCAATTTAAAAATAAATAAATAAATAAATAAATAAAAACTCTTCTCTGGAACAAGAGTCTACCCCTGTGGCTCTCAAATCTCAGTAACATCAGAGAAGTACGATATGTGTCGTGTTGTAAAGGTACTAACTCAAGAAACATAACACTATGAGCAGGGCATAATGTCCAAGTACGCCAAGAACACTTCATACTTTGTCTTTTCTAATGAACTCTAAAATGCTGTTTTAAAATTTTAAAAGATTTTTCTTATAAGTAAACTTATCTAGCAGAGGTGGAAACATATGCATATATATGTTTTATCCCTGATTTCCATGGGTCACAGTTCTTATTCATTTTGTGTGTTTTTTCTCTAATAAAAAAAAATAATAATAATAACAATAATAATAATAATAAAAGAGTTGTCTAGGCCATGAATGAACACCTGCTGTGTAGGATGTAAGGCAATCTTTCTAGATTCATTAATACCAGTAATTTATTTTGTCTTGGTTTTGTACTTCTTTAACAATCCCTTACCCAGTACAAATTTAACATGTACGATAAGAAATCCTGACATTTTTTTTTTTTTTTTTTTTTCAAAGAAATGTAACAGTATTAGGAGTAGCAAATTTAAAAGTAATCTAGTTTGGTCTCTAGTAAACTTCTATACACGTAATTAGTATTTTTTTTTCTTACGGTTAGATCATTTAGACTACCACAGGAAAAACAGACCTTCACATATATACACCGTCAAAATCTAGAGGACATTCTGACCTTTGTCTAATACACTGAAACAGGTTGAAGTTTAACCTGCGGTGAACTGAAGCCCGGGTTTCGAGTGAAGTGAGTTCAGCTCACCCAGCATGACATGGCTGAAGTGCAGTGCTGTGCGTCACACATGAGGTAACCGTCCATTTCATAAGTATAGTGGACTTGGACTAGTCTGAGAACCCTGAGCATTCAACCTGCCTTCCTGTATCCTGCTGAGCCCCAGCTACTCTCCCACGCTCGACCTAAAGCTCAATTACGACAGCCACTCAATCTTGGCAAAGGGCTTTGATGCAAGGGGTGCTTCAAATAAACTGGGGACTGGAGATGTGTATTCTTCTGCAGATTGTTTGATCTGTTTTACTAGTTGCTTGGTAAGCAGCTGGGAGGAAAAAAATTCACCATCATGCTCCTCGAGAACTTGAAGCATTATTGCCATGACAGGAGCTGCCTATTCACATGTCATTTCTTTCCTAATTCTAGGCTACATCTCCCCCTTCCCGGAGTTACAGTGCCAATCAAAGACGCCACTGATGTCTTGTCCTCGCCAACTCTAACTCGCTCTTCCCACCACGGTGTACGCAGTTCATGAGTGCTTCACCTGCTGTTCCAAATAATCCCGCATGTCCCTCTAGTTGGAGTAGCAGACGCAGACCCAGCAAAGTATTTCATTTTCACTTAAAACATATTGCAGCACCGCCAATAAACGTAAGAAAAAAAACTAAAAGTAGTTTACCGACTTTACTTTTTGAATTAACTTAACCAAGAAGTGGATTAACCAATCACGTACATTTATGTATATTGTTCAAATGATGGCAACACATCGGAACAGAGACTAGCTACAGGGCTTTAAAAAAAAACAGTAGCCAAGAAAAGCGAGCCTTTTCTTTACGCTATGTGTCTGATTATTGAACTGACACATGGCTTTTTCAAAGAAAGGTGATAAAAAAGACAGAACGGTTCAAGATCATTTAGCAGAATGGTAAAAATGTCAGTCCATGGCTCTAGTCCAAATCGGTGCTGCAAAACATAACCACTGCGAATTGTGTTATTTATAGCCAGGAACTAGTCGTTAATGGTAATTTCATGTAGCTGGACCTTCATAAAGGTGCTTTTGAATCAGTCTATGTGTCCACAATCCCACACATGCATACTTATTAATTACATAACATAGATTGTTCCCTTTTCATCCTGGAATATGGGCGTGCCGCTTTTATGCTCTTCTTGGACGTAAACCACAAAAGACAAACTCAGAGTCTGGCCAAAATCTGACTATATTCTGTTCGTCAAGCTGCTCAACCTATTTATATTGTATAATAAGGAGCTGTTATTGGTGTATGCCACTAATGTCGTATCCAGGGAGCTTTTGACGTGCTGCTTTGACTCTCCACACAAACCATACGGCAAAAAGTCCTTAAGATTTTTCTTTGGTCCACAGAGTGTAGCAGTACCTGTGCTATTATCCTGCAAAGGTCACGCATTCTCCTGACTAATTCAGTCCTGTGGAGCTTTATCACTGAGACATGCGATTCATTAAAGCTTCCATTAACAGGTTCAATACACAGGAGCTGATAAAAAATAAATAAATAAATAAAAAATGCATTCGGATTCATTCCACACACTACTGGAGGAACAACAAATGACAGCGTGGGGAGGTTTTGACCAAGATTCCTCTGGTGTCTCCGTGAAAGTTGTGTGTGCAAGAATGAGCCCACTGTGCCTAGAAATTAGAAAAGCTCCTGTGTGTCTGGAGTGATTTAGCAAGATCTGGAGCTTTACACAACCGCAGAGAAAGGGCAGAGAGAAGACGTGGAATACTAATTCCATCACACGCCAATGCCCGCACTGAGGAACAGCATCTAATCTGGTTTAATTACCCACACTCTCCACTCTCCAGAGGAACTCTCCTCATGCTGTTGTTATCTCTGGGAACAGGACCACAAGGCTGCACCAGCCACTGCTTGAGACTGCATGCTTTAAAAAGCCATAGGAACGAGATGAAATTTTAATGACGTCTTAATCTTAATGGTGAAACCTTTCAGGGGCGAATGGTGGCTGCTCCAGTCTGCACCTCGCTCCGTCTTTCGAAAGCATGCCAGCACTGGCCAGGAGTGATTGTTAGCTGCAGATTTGTGCTGACACTGTGTTCCTATTGTGAGCGGAGCTAACAGCACTACACCCACTCCATCTGCCCACCCCACTGTCAAGGATGTAAGCGGCAGATTCAATAAAGCAGCAATCGGCAGCCGAGCCTCCTAATCTCCAGAGAGAGAGAGAGAAGCAGCAGGCTTGGCAGTGCCAGGTTCCAATATTTTCAATGAATTCAGCACTTCTGCAAATCCACAGCCAGCGGGTGACATCCTGTGCTTTAAGTGGCCAGCGCATTTTGGAGAGATTAGAGCAATGCTATGAAATGGTCATATGAATTCAGTGCGTTTGAGTTTGACAGGAGTGTAGATCCCATTCCAGATGTACAAGAATAGATAAGCGATAATTCAGCTTCAGAATCGTTTTCAAATAGTAAAATGTGGAACTACCTACACGTTTAGCTTTATGTTTGAAAATGATGAATTGTTGTTTCTCAAACCAAGCCTGATTATTCTAGTAAGTCACGAAAATTGCCTAAAATGTAGTCCCAATAGCCTGATCAGCAGTGTTGATCAGGTTCGAGGTCCATGCATTCGTTAGCAGTGAAACAGAATCGACGCAAGTGGCCGAACCAACAACCATTTTACACCCGAAGCAGTGAAAAGGCCAGGGAGACATGACGTTGACAGAAAGATGCAGCATGTCGGATACGTGCGCACAGCATTCCAGTTCCACAGCTATAAATTCTCACCAAAGAAGAGCACCAAAGTATCAGATTCTTCCGTTTGGGATCAGTTCATGAACAGAGCAGCAGTTTCCCAATGCCGGGAAATAAAGAAGAGATAATTGGTTTAGTGAGATACCATGCTACACCGGAATCAGAGGAGAAAATCATGCCAAACTGAACGTCTATACCATATAAGCCTTATTATATGATATACTATATGGTATAATGTAAATTCAATACTTTCATATTTAGTTTAGAATTAGCAGGGGTGCACAACATCTTGGGAACGTCCGATTCACATTGTGGGAATCTGTATTTGATTCGTCATGCATCTAATGCAGAGTTAAAGTATAAGTATTGCACCAGCAATGCGCATTTTACATGACATGGTTACAAGACCACATTATAACATTTAAAAAGAGCTCTCCGGTGGCTTTCAAAGGACACACGCACCATGATGCTGCAGACTACCATCCCCAAGGAAGAGGTCAGGGATCTCTGGAGCTCTATTTCCAGTTAAAATGATTCATCAGGTGCTGCTCCATAACTCATTATTTTTTTAATCAATCATTTTCCTCAGGTCAGAGATGTTAAATATGGTGAATCTGTAGTACAATTTGTGTATTATTTATAATATCAAATTTTTTTATTTCATTTCTTTTCATACATACAAAAATGTTCACTGTTTTGAATCGAATCGAATTGTGAAGCCAGTATTGTGAATCGAATCCAATCGAATCCAATCGTGTCCAGAGTATATTGTCACACACTTAGTGGTTAGGATTCTGCGACAGTGATCAAAAGGTCGTGTATTTAAATCACAAAGCAATATACATGTTTAACCATCAGCTGTTTGAACTGGATCTGAAGTGTAGGTCGCTTTGAATAAACAAATGCATGAAGCGAATGAATATATGGGAGGAAGATACAGCAGTGTGAGAGCGCACATTTTATTACTGGAACAAGCGCATGTGAGGCAGGACACGGGGGCACACACTCAGCAGCTTGTTTACTAAGGGTAATCCAGCGAATGTAGTCATAATAATAATTAGCTTTGCTTGAAACACAGACAGGCAAAGTCAGGAAGGGATAATCCATAATGATAAACTAAAATACAATCAAGAGAGAGAGAGAGAGAGAGAGAGAGAGAGAGCAGGGAGCACAGAAACTGGGCCTTAAACTAAATGCATGACAAGACTTTGCTATGTTCACACTGCAAGTCTTGGTGCTTAATTTGAATCCACTGCTCAGATCCATTTGTTTTTGTTTGTCTGTTCACATTGTTTTTTTTTTACCGTGACCAATATCAGATTCCAACATGAACAGGGTCACGGTCCTGAACTGACCTGCATGCACAAAAGAACAATAACAAAGATGTCATGCAGCAGGCATGTTTCTTTTTTGCAGGTTTGAAGGAAAATCAAATGCTTTTCTTTTTTACTGTGTAGTTGTGACTTGGGAACCCCGTGTTGGAGAACACATACATGGCAATAGGGTCAGGGTTAGGCTTAACAAAAGCTATGCATTTTAATAAGTTTCCCATCAAACCAAGGCCGTGAAACAAAAGGCACTCACCCGACAATGAGGTAGCACCTTCCTCATGAATATTCACGAGATTTCCATTTGCCAGGCAATGAAGTTGCACTTTCCTCATGAATATTCATGAGATTTCCCAGCCATCCAGCAAAAAGGAAATTGAAGTTTGGAGTCTACTGAGGTCAATGTTACGGTTTTATTTATAAGTTGATGAGAAGTTGAAGCCAGCGAATACATGAACAGATGCGAACGAGGACGAGGAGAAAGAGAGGCAATTGTTTTTTATGGCTTTTTGTGGAGCAAGATCTACTACTTCCGTATGGAGGTCTGTGTGGATGTGGAGGAATCTTTTCTTC
>JAOVYU010000037.1:10051693-10064791 GCA_025674565.1 Synodontis membranacea | reverse complement strand
TCTGTCTGTCTGTCTGTCTGTCTGTCTAATACCATTTCTATTTACTTTGGCAGTTATTTATCAGCAGCAAGAGACACAGGATACTGATTATTTAGGAATTTTCAGTTGCCATAATAACTAGTACACAAAAAAATATTTTGAGCATAAACTGTGCATAAGAGCTGAAAGGGGATTTGAGGCGTCTTGTAGGCGTCGTGTGACATCTGTATCCTAAAAATAAAGAATGTCTTTTGTTTAGTTACCCTCCTAGGCTACTTCGTGGACAGAAAGCCAGAAGATCACCAGATGTAGTTGCAGCTTAAAAGCTGGACTTTAACTGTTCAGCTTACGGCCAAGTTACACGGAGCTGGAGGTGATGGGACCTTGGTAGAGAGAGAGTTAAAGTTTTTCTGAACATTTTGATATAAAACAGTTGGGTATAATACTATATGCAAGTGCCTTTAAGGGCAAATTTATGAGAGTATGCAAAAATGAAGGGAATGCCCATGGGCCACAAGGGGTTTATTTGTCCTACATGATTAATGGGGCCAGAGTGATGCCTGAAGCCTTGACTGTTGACACACGTCAGCAGAACTTCCGTATAATGAGTTGTTTTTTCTTACGACTGCAATTTCCCAGTGTTGGCACGGTAACACGCCACCGGAGTTCTAAGGGTTAATCCATTATTGTGTTTCTGAACAACCCGTGACATGTACAAACATCATTTCATATCGATCCTATGTTCACTGACAGCCAACTTGCTAGCTAGGCAAGCTAATATTTGCTGTTGAAAATTTTGATGTGTTCAAAGTTCATTAATATTCATAGACACGCATATGTATTTTCACAGTTTACTCAGATAGCTAGAGCTAAACTGAAAGGATAGTTCGCTGTTGTTGTTTTAATTCATGAATGTTCAGTCTTCACTGCTAACTCTGGCTAGTTCACCGGAGTTAAAAGGACTAGTCATGTTCATTCTATGGATCCCCATGCTGGCTTTATCATTCATTCACAACAACACGGATTACAACCTATTACTCAATTTTCCATTTAAAAATAAGGTGAAAATAATACCCTAGGACATCTGAATCATAATGGGATGCTGCAAGGTACGAGTGGCACTTAGTGTCAGGATGCTTTTACTGACATTTAGGCTTCAATTGCTATTTGCTCCGGTTGATTGGAATTAATTTAGCTTTAACTGTACAAATCCTTTCCTCATTTACTGTTCATTAGTACGAACATTACCTAGAGGTGTAAGTGTGCTGGGAGAGCGATGTACAGAAGTCAGTCCCATACCTGAATCTGAATAAACATGGAACAGGCACTGGATGCAGGTAGCACACTTACCATTAGCACCCCCAGTAATTTCAGTGAATTAAGCAATCAGTGCGATTAAGTGATGATTTAACAAGCAAAGGAAATGTTTCAGCCATATCAGGTGTGTCAGGAAATGTTTCACCTCTATCCATGCTCTAAAGCACATAGCAACAGGCTTTCATATCCTTTCATGTGCAAATGAGAACGCTGTAATGTAGTGTGTTTACGACAATGTACGTGTGATATTCTTCTTAAGAGAGCAAAATGAACTAGGGATGCATCGATACAGATACGGGTTTCAGTCTGATACTGAGATCATTTACTTGTGCTCATAAAAAAAAAAAATGCTCTCAACATCAAACAACATCAAACATCTAAAGGTATTTAAACAGTAGCTTCACTGTATGCAGAGAGCAAGGGCGGAAGAGCAGTATCAGCGAGCACGGTTAATAAAAATGAGTGCGAGGTGATGTAAATTGCATGCAAACAATGCAATTCTCAAGTGTGAAGCAAGCATGAAAAGAAAGCTCTTTGACTGTTGGGCACTGAGACATGCACAGTTCCTTTCTCCAGGGTCTGAAATGAAGGTCAAGGTGCACATCACTGCATTTTGCGCTCACAGTTAATGCCCACATACGCTGATGCTTCTCTGCATTTAGGTCAATATTAATTTTAAATATGCATCCTGTTTGAATACCATAATACTTAAAAATCAGTTCATTTGTAGCAGTAAATGGCAGCAACCAACATATTAAATAAAATGATACTCTGTTTGCGTAGTAATAAACAAGTTGATACTGTAAGTTCAGTATCGGTATTGGTATAACGAAAATCCTAAAAAAATATATAGTATCGGTGCATCTATGACAAAACTTTTCATTACGTAGCCGCTGCAAAAATTTTCAGTGCTTGTTAAATCATTTACATTCCCTTTGTCTAGAACTGTAGACATACTAAGGGCCTTTTATTTTAATGAACATTATTCTGTTTTTTTCTGCTGTTCTATTGTTTTGCCGCTGGTAGAAGAACAGCCTACCAAAAATTCCCACTTCTTTTGCTGACGTCAATTGTAGTCTATGGAGACATAGGAGACCTTTCATAAAGATGACCTTCTGCTGTCTCCAAGTGGCAGCTGTTCCAAATCCTCTGCCTGAGAAAACAATCTTTGATCAAGGTTACTGCTTTCTGTTAGTACGGCTAAAGCCCTGCAAATCCACTGCCGGTTCGCAGCGTGCTTGGCACAAAAAAAAAAAGCATGCTGATGATGTACAAAGTAAAATCAGCTTGCACAGACGTGGCCAGAGTTGAATTCAGCCCTGTATCAGGAACTTAATAACTCACGCTCAGAGCTGAGGCTGGTTTCTGACCACTTGGAGGTGGGATGGGAAGGTTAAGATTGGCCTCCCACGTAGTTGCTCCAGGCATGCATTACTTCAGGCCATAGGTTCACTTTTCTCTCACACACACACACACACACACACACACACACACACACGCGCGCGCGCGCACACACACACACACACACTCACACACACACACGTCAGTTCAAACCCTTGGTAAATATCAGGAACCTTTATGGGACATGTGTCCCGGGCATCTGTACAGTAGCTTATTACCAAAGCTTCATATCACTTGGAAAATTAAAAGAACGGAATCGTGACTGAATGTTTGAGTGTATGTGTGGGAGAGCGTGAAAGAGATGACGAGAGAGAGAGAGAGAGAGAGAGAGAGAGAGAGAGAGAGAGAGAGAGAGAGAGAACAGCTTGCATGCAATACTGCGCAAAATCGCTCTAATTCAATTTATCACTATAGTGAATAAATTCGGTTTATTTTTTTTAAAGGATAAACATCACACCTGGTGTGAAACTTTGGGTGAAAACAAATTGGGAAAAAACTACGTCTTTATACAACAGCACGCTACAAGCTAACAAAAGGTTCCATATAGCAAGCTAAAGGGTTTATAAATTGCCTTAAACCCTTTAGCACTAAAGAATGTAATTCAGTCATTCTTATGAATTATTTAGTAAATATTTTAAAACTAATAGGGAAGCTCTGTAGTCGTGAATGTCTGGGGTCCGGAGCCACTAGTGAGTCTGGAGACTCATTAACCATTCTAAGAACCCTTGAGAAGCCCTCTATCTAACAGCATATTTGTGTTTAGGGTTACGCCTGTCACAATTCTGAAATTGCATTTAACATTTTAACTGTCATTTTTTGTTGTCTTATGCTATCTTTTATGCCAAAGACATGTCAAAAATATAATAATGCCCATACACCTTTCATTGCTGAACATATAAAATGCATTTTTCTACATTTGCTTTTTATACTTTTTTTTTATAAAAATACAAAACAATAGGAAGATATTCAACAATTCTTAATAATAACATATCTATATTTATCCAAAATAGCTATATAGTTTACTGTATGTACAAAAATTGTTTTTTTGGGGTATTGATGAACTAAATGTTGTCACCTAGATGAGCATGAGTGGTTTAACGCCATTAAATGTGCGTGATGATCAGGGAAAAAACAAAAAGCAGAAATGTAGAAAAGTTTGGGTTTTTTTTCCTTGCCTTGGCAACATCATGTTGAGTGAGGAGGCATAAAAAAACAATCAGTCTGCCTAAGGATGTCTAAAAGTTTAGTAGCTGTGTGTTATTTCCACACACAACAAAATTCAGGCTTTGATCGAGTGCCTGGATAGCTACATACCATACTGAAACAAACATAAATCTAATCAATACAGGTTCAATTCAAATTCAATTCTATCTGACCGCAATGCACCATCACTACAGCCAGAATGGAACCTTTAAATGCGATTTTCTCCTTTTAGATGTAACCAGCTTTTTAATTGATTTACTTTAAAAGAGAAACATGTGAGTTCAGGAAAGTCTGTAGGTTTAATAACTATATATAGCAGAAAGTGTCAAAGTTTCCACGAGGGGTTTCCCATGTTACCACACATATTACTGTGTTATACAACAAAACAACGACAACGCCAAAACTAAATCCTTTGTCTAAGAATAATAATAAAAAATAAATAAATAACACAGCTACAAGCAGTGATTAAGGGGCCAAGCACTTTCTGACTACATCTCTTAGAAGAAGAGGACAACCAGAAGCCAGTGGTACCATAAGCACTTGGATTGAGGTATTTGATGGCAATATATCAAGCCATTGCTGAAAGCTTGCCTCACTTACTGGTTTCAGTAGCCAAGTTACAAATGAACTCAAAGCATATCTATTAGCATCAAGTCATGTTACTTGGCGTATATGTGCCAGGTTTAGTGTATATGTGCAAGTGTTTGGTGTAAAAGCATTGCTGGGAATTGGCCTCACCGGGGAATCACCAGAAAGAGGAATCAAACAGCAACCTCTAAAGGTGAATTTAGACAAAACATCTTGCAGTCCCAGAGGCCCTGGCCTTTAACCCTCTTATAAATGTGATCTGAATGTGTCGTTCTCTGAAATTTGTTTGTGTGTTATGCAAGAACCCCACCGTACATAAAAATAAATCCAAGAAAAAGTTTTGTTTGGGTTGGCCGGAAAATGTCAGAAAAATCCAATATGGTTGAACTTCTCATGACCCATTGGGATTGCATTTCTGTGATGTTGCATGGTGGCATTATTTTCGCAAAGGTATATCCAGATTTGCCCAGCTGGTGGAGTACTTGATGGGCATATACCAAAACTGCCATGTATGTAGCTGAGACTATCCTCTGTAACTGTGCCAAATGTCATAAAATAACGTATGAAGCATGCCAGACTGGCATGTGGAATATGGAATATAATAATAAAAAAACATACACTCAAAATATGCATCTTGTACATTGCTTGGCCCCTGACAAGTTGCCTCAATGGTTTGACCTCAACTGCTATCACTTACAATAATTGTGATCAAGTGTTTGTGAAATCATTGTGAAAGGCATAGTTATGGATAAACATGCATATAAAATACTTGCACAGAAATGTACACTTGATCATCTACACCTCATCATAAAAAAAATGCTTCCATTTTCATTCACAAATGACCAAATCTAGAAAAGGAATGTTGCCAGAGTATTTGCTAACATGTCTGGCAGTCAAACATAATTTTATCCAGACTCTCCCTGGCAATGTGACACCCGCTACTGAGATTTTCATTTCTGTCGAGCACCATCCTTGAGATCTTGTCCTATGTTCAAATCCTACGTGATTGATGGTGTTATTATGTAGAGCCGAAATGGGCTGCACATGGCAGTCCATCTCAACCCTTATAGGGGTAAATGAAAACTATCAGCAGTGTCATCTCTAGTGGGGTAAAGGCTGGTGACAATTCTAGAGGTCCTCAGCTGGATTAGGGCCAACAAGAATTTAATTTACACACCCTGTAATATGGAAATAATAGGGTTGGGGAACGGAACAATACTCTTTCAGTAGGGCCCAGAAAAATCCCCGAGTAACTCTTTTCAAAAAGCACTTAACAATTGCGTGTTTGATCTATTTAGCATGATCTTTTTGAGACCTATTATGGAATAATGAAGAAGAGGACAATTATATTTCCCAAAGACTGTCAGATAGATTGTCATATTTGCTTCATAAGAGCAGAAACTCAAGCAGACATGATATTAAAGCCAGTCGCTTCTTTAAAGTGTTCCACTCCTTGGAAGACAATTTCATAACAGTCACAGTTAATGGTGTAGAGTGGCTGTGGGTCAGTAATTGTACACATTTGTGTAGATTGATGCAGGTTTCCTTTGGACACATCTCCACAATGCTGGAAAGTACATAGCAACAAGAACAGCAGCAGCAACGTTAACCTCTACATCCATAATGAGCTCAAGCTGTGGCTTCTTGATTACATGCCTGCATGCAGCATGAGAATGTACATTGGATAATAAGCTTAGATTTAATGCACTGGATCCAGAAAGACCATAAATGGGTTTTTGGAAATGTGGCGTGCCATTCCGGCTCTTATTTTTGTACTGCACAGCACTGCAAGGGTTCCACAGCAGTGACACCATAATGAATATGATGAACAGCATGAGCTGGGTTTGTGCTCTAGCTAATGAAAATCTTTACAAGAAAGCCATATCAGTAAAACAAGATGATCAAAATGGCAATTGATGGAAAGCACACACAGCGAAATTTACACCAGGTGTTTCATAAGCAGCTTATGGCACAAATCCCACTGCTTCTAGGAAAAGGCTAGAGGTGCAGGTTATGTCTTTTAAACTGAAACAGACAACATGGTTAAGGACAGTGAGAAATACACCCAAGAATCCTGGCACGATCCACTGAAAGGAAACAATTAGTTCCATCACTTCCATCAGTCTACGTAGAGCAGAAAACAATGCAATGGAAAGATGAAGAAAAGAGAGAGATAAAAGTAAATGAAATTCCTTTCAGGAAGGTCCACAGGTACAGGCCTGGCACGAGCGTGATTTATTCAGCAGCACAAGCCGCCAGGTGTTCTGAATAGGGTGGCGATATCAAAAGGCAGAAATGTGCATAAAAATTTGCTCTCTCATTAACATTCTGCTTTGCATGCGGAGAAATATAAACACCTTTCCTTGGAGGAAAGACTCCAAACTGAATAATTCAACCTCTGCAAACACAAACATGCCCCTGTATGCTATGGGCTTAATTTCTTATTGCTTTTAAAAAGTGACAATAAAAAAAATCCATCTCCCTCATATACACAGCTCCCCTACTATACACACAGACAACGGTGGTTTTGCGCTCCTACCATGTGTGTGCCACGGTGAAGCGCCTCTGCTTGTGGATGTTGTTGTTGAGCAGCATGCGACGCAGCAGGCGTGGCGAGTTGCGGGGTGACAGACGGGGTGAGATGGCTGCGGGTGACCGTCGGTGCCCACGCGGGCGCTCCTGCTGCAGAAGGTTCTCCCTCAGGATCTTCACCAGGTCCTCATTCAACCCCACATGCTTGGGCATGGGTGGCACAGCCAGTGTGTCCTGCTGTGCCATCCTGCAATCCTTCCAGCTCACTCCCAGTGGCTGTTAATCCCGTCCACCGGCTCCCAGCCCGTGCCAATGGGGAGCAGGGCAACTCGGCAACTCCGTTTCTCAGCCACGTCCTCAGCAATTTGATGCAAGAAAGAGAGGAAAAAATAGAACGGGGAAGAAAGCAGAAACGAGAAAGGGCTCGGAGAATAGCAGAACAAGCCGGTGTTGGAATATTGAGCTCCTGTCAGGACGGCTGTAGAGTGGTGTGGTGTGGTGCTCAGAGTGGGAGAGCAAGATGCGCAGGGAGGGAGGGAAAGAGTGAGTGAGTGAGTAAGTGAGTGAGTGAGTGAGGGAGAGAGAGAGAGAGAGAGAGAGAGAGAGAGAAAGAGGGAGGGGAGAGCTGTCTGCAGCTTCATGCTGTGCCTTGACTGCAAGCTGATGCTTCGATAAAGATGTGTGAGCGACTATTAAATGTTTCATCGTGGATACAAGTGTAGTGTGAGAACGTGTGCATGTTGGTATTATCTTAACAAAAAGATTAAAAAAAAATTCATCTCAGAATGCTTGGCAGCTGTTCTAATAAACAGAGCTGTTTTAATAAATATCTCTAGACTCAAACATCTCAAAAAAATTCAACCCATATGTACAGGAGTACGCCTTCCCAGGCAACACAATTTCTAAAGCACTGAGCTATAATACTTTGTTGAATACAACAAAAAGATGCTCATACTTCTCATACTTTTGGTGTAAGAATGACCTGATATCAATTACCAATATCACATTAGTTATTATTAGCTATTATCATCATTAACTGCTTCATCCTGTTCGGGGTCATGATGGATCCAGAGCCATAATCTGTGGTACATAGGACTGTAAGATGGATGTCCATCTTATTAATGTCCATCTTATTAATTTCTCTGTAACCACTTTATTATTATTGTTATCACGGCTGATAATATAATATTATATGATCAAGAGGAGTCTATAAGTGCAAGAGCTGTCTTTATAACTATTTAACTATGCAACTAAAAGAATAATAAGTGAAAATCCATAGGAAATATGTCCTAATATGGTAAGAATGTTTGCTTTTATTTTTGCTGTTTCTAACAACCATCTGGGTTATTTCTCTCAAAAAATTGCTTATAGAAGCAATGTTTTTGTGCTTACATTTTTTTGTCCCAAACAAATAGAGAAACTGGATTCAGCTATCTGCTGCACATATCCAACAATGACGTTTGAACCATTTCGATCTGGTTTCTGCTCACAGTACAGCACAGATTCAGCCCTTCTCAAAGTTACCAATGACCTGCCCCTCTCCTCAGACTCTGGCCACCTCAGTATTCTTATCCTCCTTGATCTCACTGCAGCTTTTGACACCATCACCTCAACCCCCTTCACTCCTGCCTTGAGTCCTTTTACAACATCAGTGGCACTTTCCTCTCCTGACTGCACCTCCACCATTGCTCCTCTGTCCCAAAGTGTTCCCCAGGGTTCTATGCTTGACCACTTATATTTATCCACTACATGCTCCCAATTGGCATGTCAGAATGGTCTTCACTTCCACTGCTACGCTGATGACGGTCAGTTCTACATCTCCACCATGTCCATAACCCCTTCTACCAACTCTAATCTGCTTCACTGACATTATACATTCTATGACTCATGGAGGCCAACTTCTTCAATATAAATTGTGATTCAGACATGATCATCATTTAGTACAGCCATGCTGCCCTGGGGGTGCCCGATCTCGCCTGTTCTCAGAAGCTAAGCAAGTTTTTTAAGTTATTAAGAATATGTTTTGGTAATAATATTTTCTTTGAATTTTCTTCCTTTTTTCAAATCTAGCAGTAAATTGGGTGAATATTATATTCCTAGTAGTAACGATTTTGAACTAGGAAGTGGATTTTTTTTTTATTTGTGGACCGTAAATAACTGTAGAATAATAATTAAATTGTATATTTCAATTGATTAGATTTCTGTTAGGTTGAAGATCTAAACAGTAGAGATATTATTTTAATCTTTTATTACACATATCAGATTTTTTACTTTCTTTTAACTCAGCAAATAAACCTGACAGTCTGGGAAATCTTCTGCTAGTTGGCATTTCTTTTTATTTTTATCTTTACAATTGCTCATTTTGTTGTCATTCATTACAGAAAAGCCAGACACTTCTATAAATAGCTTTTTCTACATGATCATATGGCATACGGAGCTATGGCAACAGTGCATTTCCTCCCGTCATGATTGATCAGCAGTACATGATTGCCACTTCTAATTAAAGTTAAACCCATATGAACTTCATCATGCTTCTCATATATTTTCAAGATCTCATGCTTAAAAAAAAACAGATGCAACATTTCAGATGGTGAATTCTCCTTTAGTGTGTCTGTACCATAACACTAGGGTAAGTAGCATTATTTAGTACAAAGCCTATTCTATTTCCTTTTGCAATAAGCAACTACATATACATACTGTGATTCAATACAACTGGTGCAAGTCCATATCTGCTAAAGAGCAAAGATGAAGTTTAAGCCATGAACAGTACTAGTCATCAAATTATAACAATTTTTGTGAATTTAAATAGACATGAACCATCTCATTGTTTTACCTGCCAGCGCTCCGATAGAAGAGCTCTTCTTTACCCAGCTGCAGGTGTTCTACTTTATGGCAATTTTTTCTCTTCTCTAAAGACCTCATCGTATTTATCAGCTAATTACTAAGCCCCTGACAAGCTGATTCAGGTGTCAGAGGAAGCATAATTCAGCACAGCGAGTCCTCGGTACTTCGGCAGAGAACCATTACGGATGAGTGTTCTGTATGTGCTTTGGCAAAAACCCTCAACAGCCTAACAAATCACAGGCTACTCACTGACAAAACAACATGGTATTAATGCAAAAAGAAACCTGTTAACTTTGCCTTTTAATTTCCACAGCATGATTTGAATTTTGATTTATAATCCAACTGTACTATGATATACAGTGAGGCTTTTTGCAAAGATCCCATGAACAGAGAACTCTTCTTTTCTCTGTTCATCTCCAACAAATAGTGAATGATGCTGCAAACCCTCACTAGAGGTATTATATAACTACCAACCTTTTCAATAAAATGGCTGAGTGACACTGTTTATTTTGTGTCCACAGTTTTATAGAAAACAGGAAAAAAAAACATTAATTGAAAGGTGATTTCAGATGAGATGAAGGCAAATAAAAAGTAATGATGCACTGCAATATATGAATGTGGAATTAATACAGATAGACATTGCACAATTGACAGACATTTGTGCATTTTCAAATTACTGTGACGCGGATTAAACAACGGCTCGAACGTGGCGTGGCGTGGCATGGCATGACGGCCAATCGGATCTTAGAACAGAAACTACTCCTTTTAAAATTATTCCATCATTGATAATATAACATTGATCACAGTTTAAATAACAATTTCAACGTAACATCTTCTGAAAACACTGCAAAGAGCACATTTAAAGATAGCATCTACAGACCCTGGTGTGATTGCAATATCATCCACCCCCTTTGCTCTCTCGCTCTTGCTCCACCCCGGTTGCATTTTGAAGAGCGGAGACCTTTTCTCAAGCAGTGCAGGGAGAAAAGTAATTGGGCCTCAAAAGCAACACTCCTTTTAGTCAATAATGGGGTCAGCGTCAGTGCTGAGTCCCTGTGTTCTTCTGTGTGGGCTGCAGTTGTTATCTGCACTTTTACCGTGAGACAAAAAAGAAAGCCCATTAAACTCAGGACGAAGAAGCAGCATGACCTCACCTCACCTATATTGACTTCTTCATCTGTACAGTGTGTAGAGACCAAACAACACAAATGTCGCTGATGGAGCAATGTAAATGAGACATTGGGGTCACGTGGAACATAACCTTCTGAGACGGGGAAAATGCCGATTATGCAAACCACTTGTTCTCTACATCCGGTCAGTTGCCAGATTTTCTTCCCTCAATAAAGGGCCTTTTATTAAAGAAATACGTCAAACTCTTAGAGTTATAGCATATTATTCAGTTCCCATGATCATTACTGCAAGATTGCGAAAACCTAAAACCATTTTAGAAACTAATGTAATATTAAACTAACGTAATATCCACCAGGAGACGGGTCATTAATTCCATGGTATTTTCAAGCGTGATTAAAAAAAAAGAAAAAAAAAAAGAAAAGAACAGCTACAGTATAAAAAGCCATAATGGAAATATATTGTGTTCTCCTGATGTCTTGAATGCAAATGATAGTGGGATGTCCTGCAACCTTTTCTTTCGGACTCCCTTACAATGATCCAATGATGAAAGAGAGGCTTTTTGTGCTAAGCAATATACAGAGAGGCAAGCAGTACTTAATTTCTAAAACATTTGCTACCAGAACACTTTTGTGAACCCACCATGCTTCAAACAGTACAGTATTGATAAAAGTTAATAGCATAGGTATGATGACCTTGGAACAAGGATGGATTTCAAATGTAGCATTTCAGTGATGCCGTGTGAGGACTTGGGCAGTCAACTACATGTTTCCTGTGTGGTAGCCTGGAACAAAACAACATAACATGCATATACTGTAACACCACCAATAAAAATGCTGTCATTTGCTCTGCTCATCTGTAGCAGTTTATAAATTAAAAAGACACATACAGCACAGGGTTGAAAAAAATGATGGGTAAAAAAAAAGTTTGTATTGCTTGTAGTTTAGCATCTTGTTCTTCCTCATTACCTTTGTTTACTTCTTTAGAAAATGCCACTAAGTCAGCTGTCTTTTTTCACTGTGTTTATCAAGCGTGAACACATATGGCTGATAACTTGAGTATGCAAGTGGAAATGAGTCAGAGGCGACAGATAAAAAATGACTTAATAAAAATTATATTATTATTATTTTTTTTAAAAGTGTTACCTTAATGCAGAGGTACCTTAACGCAGGCATTTAAAATCTGAGAGGGGCCGGATCTTGTTCCAGCAAGATCCGGTATGTGTTTTATTGGATTTGCTTCAAACAGAACAGCCGTTAGAATTTCATTTGAAAAAGGGTAAGACTTTGTTTACAGTCCGCTTTAGATGTGCTACAAAACATCTGTTAACTGATTCACAACAATATGTCTTTATCTATCCTTCAACGGTATCATAAATGCAGCAATAAATGCCACAATGAGTTTTGAAAATGTGATAGGAATAGAGATAAGATAATAGCCTAGAGGTAATCTGCTTAAACATTAACAATAATAAACTGTTGACATATTGACTGATAGGCTGCCTGATAACAGTCACCTGCAGTAAAGTGTAACAGAGTCTGACGATAGTGGTGTCGGTCAGACAGCAGCCACTGGCATCCCTCTCTCAATGCCAACATCTCAAACCAGCACGTCAGCTATGTCTGGTGCTCTGTGTCAGATCCTAACATCATCTGATCATCATAATTTGTTCAGATATGAATAAAAGCAAAAAAAAAAAAAAAAAAATGCAATGGCTGGTCCTTTAACCAAAAAAGGTATAATCACTGAGATGGTGAAGGAGACAATTAATTTAACATTATAGATTCTCCAGTGTCAGCACTGTGTAACAGTCTGTAGGTTTTCCCCCACTGGAGTCTTTGTGCTTTGGGATTATCAGCAACATGACAAACGGCTTTTATTTTGGTTTGTCTGTTATACCTGCTATTACCTGTTATAATGTGAGTATGTATCCTCAACAATTAATGTAACAATAAACAGACGGAAAGCATTTAATATTGCTCATTAAACAATAAAAAATAATTAATGGTCTGTAAACTTCTATGGTATAAGAGGAATAAATTTGTTTGTGATGAGGTGTTATACATGGTGTTATATAAATAAATAAATAAATAAATACATCCATAT
>JAOVYU010000037.1:9991685-10003247 GCA_025674565.1 Synodontis membranacea | reverse complement strand
TTTCAGGGTGCTTAAGGACATTTTAATGTCATGATACGAGGACAGTAAATCAATAATAACGTTGTATGAATGGCCTCCATCAAAATATTCCCGTATGATCCATATTTCATTGTCCTCATCCATTATTTCAAAAACAACCTTACAACAGTTTTAAAAAGCAAGGACTAACAGGAAGACGGAGCTGTCGTGAATGACATGGGTACTGTCCAATCACAAACAAGAAGTGTGGTCCTACCCTTTCCGTAATCTGAAATGTCGTTATGTTTTTTAAATGTTGTGTTTTCTGAAATGTCGCTGTGTTTTTTAAATGTTGTGTTTTTTAAATGTTGTGTTTTCTGAAATGTCGCTGTGTTTTTTAAATGTTGTGTTTTCTGAAATGTTGTGTTTTTTAAATGTCGCTGTGTTTTTTAAATGTTGTTGTGTTTTCTGAAATGTCGCTGTGTTTTTTAAATGTTGTGTTTTCTGAAATGTTGTGTTTTTTAAATGTCGCTGTGTTTTTTTAAATGTTGTGTTTTATAAATGTCATTGTGTTTTTTAGATGTTGTTGTGTTTTCTGAAATGTTGTTGTGTTTTGACCTCCAGGGCCACCATAAAAATAATACTAAAAATATTAAATAATTATAATAATTGAAATGTTTATATTCTATTTCTATTTCTATGTACATACACGTAAGCTATTTTGCGATACCGACCACGCTAAACACTTTGTACAAAAGGTCAGATTTTCCTCATGTCTAATCTCTTCTATTGAAAAATCTTCGACTACAATGGATCATAAGGTCTTGCACAAACTTGTGGAGTTCATGCCAGCTCGAGTGCACACTTCATTAAAGCAAAATCCGTTTTGGACACTAGAAAAGCTATCATGCGCACTTTCTGTCTTCCTATTCTAGGGAAAAAAATGTCACATATAACCACTAATAAGACGATGTAAGTAAGATGTAAGTAAGATGGTGTGCATCTAAAATCTAAACTTTCCTAATGTCTACATTTCTTGACCAAAACACAAGTGCCAGTACACCCAACGCCCCCACCCCCCCAACAACCCCCCCCAAACAGGAAGTGTCTCGTTGTTGCTGTCAAGCTCTATATTTTATCTTACAGAAGTGATCTATGAAAGCGCTATATTGAAATGGTACTGCGTTTTTACCAATCCCCTTTTCCCCTTGAGTGGGAACATGCATTATTCCTACTCAAAGCTGGCAGGTCTGCTTTACTGCTCTTCATTAAACCTGGAGACAGACGCCGTAGAGACGGTGCCTTGTTTCTGAAAGCCGCTACTGAAAACTGTCACCTGATACACAGCGCTGTTATTTCATTGTCTCTTTTTTTTCTTTGCACAAACAACAAACTCAGCATCTATTGCAAAATGAGTCAAACCCAAATGCCATACAAATCCTAGCATCTAAACAGGAGGCAATGTCTCTTCAAGTGCAACGAACATATTACCTGTCTGAACTGAACGATCACACAGCGCCAAGAACAACATCAGGGAAAGGCCTATGGGAAACAACTTAACCTCCCATAAGCTTTCTGCCTTTCACAAACAGTCTAATTATTACCTCTGTGGAATGTGCAATCATATCAGTCAATAAGAGTAAATAAGCAAACGTTAGATATAATTAATGGTGTTTTCACAGATGTGTGGAGGATGCCAACATTTTAATTAATTCAGGCGCGGCTGTTGCAGGCTATTAAATATAAATAAAGTGGAACATGCTTGATGCTGGCACTGTCAACCTTGACATATTTAGTTGGCAATACGAAACGAAGGTGCGGTTTAATGAGAATTTTAATTTAAGATTTAATTTCATTTTGAATTATTAATTATTCAATTCTGACTGAATGTGCTTTCAGAACTAAAAGCGAGATGCTGTTTCTTCTTCTTAAGGTAGAAATGAAAATAAACATCAAATATTGAGTTTTGGTTCATCATTATGTCTGATTTTTTATATTAGGCAATATATTATAAGGGCAATATATTAAAATCAAGGAGGCAATAATAATAATAATAATAATAATAATAATAATAATAATAATAATAATGAGTAGGACCCCTTGTTACCTTAAGAACTGCTTAAAACCTTTGTGAGATGTTGCCATGCAAAACCTGGAATTCTTTGAAAACGGATCGTGTCGGGATACAGGACCATTCTTCAAGAACGAAAATCTTCCACATGTTTGAGAGATATGTGAGAGCAATATTTACTTCACATTCTGCACTCAACAATATGACCTAGAATTGTCTCATATTTCTTGATCGTTGTATGACCACGAGAACCTGGACCTAATGAGATGCTTAAAGTGTTATGGGTCCCTCGTAGGCACTGTGGTTTTTAAATCCATTTATATAGAAAGGAATATAGAGGAAAATATAGGAAATATAGTGACAGTTCATCCATTACACCTTTGGGCACCTTACACCGAGCTATGCCTAGACAACATACAGTTTTTACTGACATTGCATCATAGTGGTGTTCATATATAGTGACAGTGTATTTGCTGCATTTAGCAACTAGTTAAATCTATCCCTGTCACTGAGTACTGACTTTTGTCTACTGTTCATCTTGACATTCATGCTGCCGCCGTAACTTTTGATCCTGTTTTGTTTAAACCATTACAGCCTAGGTCGACTTATCTTCAAAAGCTAGTAACTATAGTTTCTTTGGTGACAAAGGAAAGAACACTGTTGCTCACTGCAGCATCACTCAGTTTTTCTTTATGCGGTTCATTTAGGCAGGAAGGAACACAGCATTGCGCTGCTTCAGATCAAACAGCCGGTCATAAACAGAGGTGATCTCAGCCTGGTTCATATACAGTTCGTATACAGTGAGAAATCAGTTTAACTCTGAAATGACCCATTTCCAGGACATGAACCAAACGTGCCACATATCATGGGCTGCATGCAGCTTTTTTTTTTTTTTTTTTTTTTGTAGATGTGAGTGAGTAAACTCAGCCTCAAGATGCAAACTGCGCCAAAGGACAGAGCTGTAGAACTGCAGAAATGTCTTCTGGATATTCGGACCGATCAACAAAAAAGAGTAAATAAACAGTGGAAGTTCCGTCTAATTGCATTAAATCAGTTATTTAAGTAATTGACTAGTAATTTACTTGCGTTGTATTTCTGGCTGGTGGATTATTACAGCCGTACATGCCACTCAGGAAAAGTTCATTTCATTTTTGGTTCCTTTAATTATATTCAGTGTGAAACTAACCAAAGCAAATAGTCAGGTTTTTGTCTGGATTGGACTCAGCAATGGTCACCATTGATGGGGCAGTGTTTAGCACTGTCGCCTCACGGCAACAAAGTTCTGGGTTCAAACCTGGCGGCTGATTGGGGCCATTCTGTGTGGAGACTGAATGTTTTCCCCATGCCTGTATGGGTTTCTGATGAATGCTCCGGTTTCCTCCCACTGTCTGGGAACTTGCACAAAGATTTGTCGTTTAGGTCGGGCTATTCTACTGTAAATTGCCCAGTGTCCCTGTGACTCTGACAGATATTCAGTACAGATAATGGATGGACGGATGGATGGATGGAAGGATGGATGGATGGATATACAGACTCAGCAAAGTGACTAAGATAAGAGATAAGATATCAGATAAGAGATGCTTTGTAGCATGATGTGCCCTTAAGCCAGACCTTCAAATCAAACTCCTTTCTGTCCTGCGCATCTGTCTAAGTACAGAAGCAAAATTTGATTAATTCTCATAGGTGCATCTTCTGACCTATTCACTTATCCTCCTTTTCTCTGTGGAAATGGGATGTTGTTGAATATCCCGAATAGCTTTTGACCTCCTGTGATCATTCTTGTGTTGCTCTATTATAAAAGTGAAACAATAGGAAATGCGGCAAAGGACAGGTGAATGCTAATGAACTTGCACCATCTGTGCGAAGTTTCCAAAGGTCAAATCTAACTGGTCTGCCAGAGAGTCAAGCTCAGTCCTTTAATACTACAGCTTAGATGCTGAAAAAACCCCAGCTGTGGTTCTATTTTCCCTCTTATCTTCATGAGAAAGAGACTTAATCTGTCGGTCATTAACTCATTAGTCATGGTAAATGAGATTAGTCTGAGTCGCTCTGAGGCGCTATACAGTAATATGTTATTTTGTTGTGTGTGTGTGTGTGTGTGTGTGTGTGTGTATGCCTGTAATAGCGCAAAATACATCGGTGCACTCACGCTTTCCATCTGGCTTTCTCCGCTACAGGTATTTTCCTGCATCGTGGGGCCCTTGGCTCAAATAGAGCGGCCCTGGCACTGGGAGAAAAGCTTTCTGCAAGAGATCAGATAAAAGGAGGAATCAGACCCCTGCTGAAAATATTTAACAAATGTGAATCACGTTTGCGTAAGAAGCAGACAACAGCAGCAGCAGCAGCAGCAGCATGACTTGAATAAAATTTCCCAAGTGTTTGTTCTGTGCTCTTGGAAAAAAAAAGGAGTATTAGAAAAGAAAGGGAAAAAAATTAAGGCCTTGAGCATGGAAAATATTTTGATTTAATCCTGAAAAAGCCTCTAAAATCCCTGCCAATGGAAATGGATACCTCGGGATGATCCCCGTGAAACCACGGAATCCATATAAAACTTTATAATATCATTATGCTACACCATGATCCAAGCACACTGGACTTGTTCTACTGCCAAATTCAGACATCGTCCACCCAAACAGACTGACCGCCTTACCTCATTATGCAAGTACGTGTAATAAGCACTTCAAAGTATGAGCGTACTCAAATATCTCACTATGAATAAAATTCAGGAAACTCAAATCAGTGAGTTTTATTGCTTTTTGTGCCATTCCATGTCCGTTACAAGTGGTTTTCCCTGCTCTAGTTGGAACCCACATTGCTGGCTGAACATGTTTGATTGAAGTTACTCGAGAATCGAATTGGCCAGACTCTGTATGTTTGGCTTTTGAAGGTATTATTTGGGCTTAGAGATGGTGTGTTCTCTATATAGTAGTTCTCCGCTTCCCATGCCCGAAAGTTTTCACAAAGTATACTGTATAAGAATGCCATGATCTTACAAAACACGGATTTTTGTTCAAAATGAGAAAAACTATAAAAGTCCTTTATGCTAAGCCTGTTGAGGGCCAGAGATTTGGGTTCCCTGCGTGAGCTTCTGTGCAAAGCCCCGTCTGTGTCCTAGTTGTAGACGACATCTTGTCAAAGGCGTTTTTTTTGTCTGGTTTTCTCTGTGCTCCGTTTTTGTTTTAGAAGTGTCCAGCGCCATGCCCATCAAGGGAATTAAAGCTTGCTTGGTTGTAGCCACCAACAAAGTCTTTCAGAACTCCTTTTAAGTTCTTCTTTTACTTGTGCTTTCTTGGTGACAAAATCTAAAACTATGAAGCTGCCAAGGAAACACAAGAGTATTGACTGAAAGTAGATGCTGCGAGCACATTATCTCCTAAGAGCCTTTGGATTATTCAATATCTTGGAAAGAAACAGAAACTTTAATTGGCTGAGAAAAAGGAAAGTTATAAGGTGTCCTGATCCTCATTCACTGGGTCTTGGTGTGATTCGTTTCAGATCAATGGGCAAATGGTCTATGATCCTGCCTGCTGAAATATGAAATGTGTACAGCTTGTCATGATGTGCTCATTAATATGGCAGATGAATACAAAGCTTAATGTAAATACCAATGATTAGTTCTGGCACCTTTTAAAAATAGAAAACAAGAGACTTGGCCCAAAGGTACACAATGTCCTATGGGCTAAATGTTGTTATACACGTAACAGATGTCATAAGAGTCAAGAAGTGGAATTTTTCATACACACAAACGTCACAACGGTTTTAATATCTGTACACTATGCACACGTGCACAGACACACACACACACACACACACACACACACACACACACAGTAGAGTTTCTCTTTGTGGGGACCTCCCCTTCATGTCTATGACAACCCTAACCCTTACCCAGCCCTATCCTCAATCATAAGTAAACAAACAAAATACAAATCCTTTCCCTATTTTAGTTTTCTGATTGTATTCTCAGATTTTTGTCAAATTGAGTTTTCCCTTGTGGGGACCAGGACAAAATGTCCCCCAAGGTAAAAACAACAGGGACATTTGAATGGTCCCCACAATGTAATATCAATATTACACACACAAACACACACACACACACACACACTTACACTTCATTGCTTAAACCGTATCAAATCCGCAGAGCTTTCACGTGGGATGTCATTTGAGATTTCATTAGTTGCAACAAAACTTAAATTGTCTGTGATTACGACTCTTGCTCTAAACAATCTGATTTTTAGCCTCAAAAGATGATGATTTTGAAAACAACTAATTAGGAATCCCCCATCCCCCTTTTAAAGAGAAACAGCTTAATTATTCTGATTGGCCTTGAAGCCCACTACATTTGATTTAGCACCTTCAATTATACAGAATCCAAGGTGAAGAGTGGGACATCAGGTACCTGTACATCATGCTCTTTCACTGAGCTAAGAATGAACAAACAGGTTTTTTTTTTTTTTTTTTTTTTAAAAACATCTCAGTTACTGAGTATACAAAATATATTGTACTGCTAATTTGAAACGACATTTGTTTGCATCATGGCTTTTCGTGGATTTTTCTATTGTGACAGTGAAAGTGATAACTGCACAGAACAAAGGCTGCTATCTTCTGAAAGCATTCATTATAAACTCTCAACTCCAGACCGCTCTTTTGCGCCAGAATACCACCCTGACGTATAACACAGGAGCGACGGTGCAAATATTTAATTTGATTAGGGCAGGGTGTCAGACTGTACATCGTGGAGGGCCGTAACACTGCCGAAAGCAGCTAATCAGCCAATTACCGGTGCCTTCATGTTCAGAATGTGGCGTGTTAGAAGGGGGGGGAAAAACGCAAACCTCGACCGTTTTGTGTGTCGGGGGAAGTTATTAATGATTGTTAAGAGGATCAATGTTATCCTGAAGTGATTCCTTTTAGCATCGAAACAAAAATAATGAGATGACGTTCTTCAACTAGGACAGGATATTTGTGTTTAAGAAATTTTGTCACATTTTTTTTTTCCCCCCCAAGGCGCATGTCGCACCGTGACGTTTCCCTTGTGGCATATGACGTAAATTTAATTACAAAATAGCCTACTTCAAATTTCCTTTTTATAGTTTACCAGAGGGCGATGCCAAAGAATGACAGAGAATTGTGCGTCAAATCTTCAGCACACGGAATCTTGCAAAAAAAAAAAAAAAGCTCCTTTTTAAATAATAGTATCATTTTGGGCTTTTGACACAACACTTATTTAGACTCTACTTCTTTTTCTACTTCTTAATAATAATAATAATAATAATAATAATAATAATAATAATAATAATAATAAAAAATAGAGCCTCCTTTGTCTTTTTATCACAGTAATTTTGAGATCACCCTGTTTCAGGTACGCTCACACTCTCCTCCACGGTTCAGATTAGCATTCGTCATATTATTATTGCTTGCTGTGTTTGACATTGTTTTGGCTTTAGGCACACTGCTTACTCAAGCCTTAGTGTGTGTGTGTGTGTGTGTGTGTGTGTGTTTTTTTTTCACAGTATAAATGGGGAACGAGTTGAAATGGCCCGGCTGTTTTTCCAGTTTTTCATGAGCGGCACTAGTAAATTGAGAAGGTTTCTGGCTCCTTCATGTGGTGAGTCAGAGAACATCCATTCAGCTAGATTTAAAAGACAAAACAGACCATTGAAATCTGACTAAGATCCCTGTTATAAACGTGTCTCTATATTATAATGGAACTAAACAGAAGTGAAAAGTTTTATTTATTTGTTTATTATTTGTCCATTGTTCGGTTTGAATTTCTGTATGGATTATTTATTATATGATCTATAGCTTACTTGTATATTAAATACACATTTAATATACGTAATATATGTTCAATAACATTCATTTTTCAGCGTTACAGACAACCATAGATTCCGGTTATAAATTTTAAACGAGTGAATAATAAAGCCCTAGTTTATGCACTATCCCCTAGTTTTGTATAGGACTTCATTCATATTTACTTCCCAAGCTCATCGACTGTGGCTGTAAATATTCTTTTCTCTCTGTCGTCCAGAAACTGATGTCAGTTTGTCACAAGTCTTTCATTCTGTCTCAGAGTGACACTTCTGATACGATACCTTCTGAAGTCAGGGACTTCTTCATTTAATGAAAAAAAAAAGAAAAAGGAACAAATAGACTTCTGCCATGACTCAATGTTCACTCATTATGCTACATAGGAAAGAACCCTCCTGCTCTTTTTTTTTTTTTTTTTTTTGCCAGAGACGAAGCATTTCCTTGCAAAATTGACCGTAAAGATCACAGGCTAAACATAGAAAAAATTAATAACTGTTGACGGAAAGTTTTCCATGGGAAACTCACCATGTTATGCACTGAGCAGTTTACAGATGAAACAAAAATAACTTTGTATAGGACAGGCATTTGTTTGCTTGCTTATTTAGAAAAGCCTTTACAGTATTTGACATATATACTGTATATTGCAGCATAGCAAAATTCATTTCTTCAGTGGTTAGGAATTTGGGGTCAGCCGTGATAAGGCACCCCTGGAGCAGATAGGGTTAAGGGCCTTGCTCAAGGGCCCAACAGTGGCAGCTTGACAGAGATGGGACTTGAACCTCTTGAACGTCTGATCAGTAACCCAGAATCCTAATCAACCCAGAATTAATCTTTAAATTGACATAATCAATGACAGCATGTTGTGATGTGGCCTGATATCAAGCAAAGTTATCGCTACCACCCTAAAGCTGATTATGTTTCAACAACAGCATGCCCCTGAATGTTTTATTCCTCTTATATCTACCATAGTAATTTGCACAAGAATGGCACCTTGTGCAATCTATCATTATGTCTACTGTTTAGTGAAATAAGTTCATATTATCACTTGCACTATAGCACTATATATACAGCTTCTCTCTCTTGAAAGTGGCTTGACAAAAATGCAGCTTGCCACGTTACAAAGAGACTTCTAAAAGTGCAAAATGCTCTGCCCTGAAGACGTTCCCACGTCTGGAAACTGAAAAAGCACTGAAACTGGAGACTCCTTTTAAAAATGCTAAATAAACACCTAACAAAAACGTTTTAGCACGTCAAACAATGGTTTAAATGAACTTATGTAGGGCGCCCATGATACAGCACCCCTATATGAGCTGCTACAGAAGAAATAAATGTTTCAGAATGAGCACACTATTCTAAACCTGGCAGCTGGAGCTCGTGTCAGAGCAGCTGTTATAGAAATGCAATCAACACCTTCTGGCCATTCAGAACCAAGCATTCAACATTGTTGATATTCCACATTAAATGCAAGTTTTATTAACAAACCCACAGATAAACAGACCAGAACCTACAGATTCACATTTAGTGTAATATGCATCCCCTGACACGTTACCAGCTGTGTTGTGTGCTTGTCCACTCTGGTGAAGTCATTATGTGTCATGAGAGAGTTTGCAAAAGGCCTCCAGTAAGTCTGTTTTGGAGGCAGTCCTGGAAAAAAAGGGATCTTTATACTGTGAGTAGAATGTGTTTCACGTTTTTGGTATTTATGGGTTTTGGAGAGCGATCACTTTGACAATGAGTTACAAATCTTTGCATGTCCATTAATGTTGGGTCAGGAAGGAACAGTGCATGTGCTTTAGGTAAAATGCATGCAAAGGAGAGAGAGAGAAAGAGAGAGAGAGAGAGAGAGAGAGAGAGAGAGAGAGAGAGAGAGAGAAAGAACAGCTATATGCAGTCATCAAACAAAAGAGCAGATAGGAAGAATGATGCCCGCACCCAGGCCTCGGGCATCATGGATTATACAATTGACTGCCACTTTCCGGTTATTTGTTTTCATGGCAATATAGAGCTAAAGTATGTTTCATTCAAGTCTGGAGTGTGGGTGCTATGCTTAGGATTGCTGTAAATTCTTTGGCTCTCCCACACCCTGCCCCAGGCCACGAGAACAGTGAAGAGCTCCCAAATTCTGTAATAACAGACATGTGTGACACTCATCAGCACTCTCACTAAGTTTGTTCCTGATCTTTATCTGGATTTAGTAGTGTATGGTTTTTTAACAAAGGCCAGGTCCAATTCACTTTCAGTTGAACTTCCTGTCATGTTTCAGCAAAAGATACGTGATGCTTTTCATGATCACGATCCGTTGAACAACCACAAAAGTGAGAGATGCTGCAAGTCATCATGATGGCAAGTGTCTACGCTGCCCTGTGTCATATTCTGCAAAGAGTTGTATTCTGCACAACTCTCCTTTCCTTTCCAATGTTTTTTAAATGCCCAATCAGGAATTGCTAATTAATATATCACAGTGATCTCAGAGCAGCTGAAGAGATGCACTCTCCTTCTCCATTGTCTTTAAGATGCTAGCTTTAGGATCGATCTACGATAACATTAGGGCGCTGCATACGTTCATGGCATTTTTGAACAAATTTGTTCATGATTTTCTAAAACAATGCATAGAGTTAGTCTTCAAAGTAACTGCTGTTAGATTCTATGACCATTTATCTGGCAAACAATGAATACCGTTGTAAAAGAAGTATTCAGGTTTTGAGGAAATAAATTCATCTATGCATTTTCACATATCCTGACCTTTCTTTAGTCGCCTTGTTTGTCATGAAGGAGTATAAGTTTCTTTTGTTAATGGCTGCTGGACGACCGTAGACCATTGAAATTTTTTTCAATTGATCACTGTAATGTTCGGCATTTGCCAGGATTGAACAGCTCGTATTAAATGCACCTGTAATGCAGGTGTAAACTGTTGAGTGATAGTTCTCTCAGAAAGTGCACGTGGAAGCCACCTACCAACTTTGACAATCTTTCCCATTGCCTTCAGATGCCTTAGAGCAGTACAATGATATTCACCGATATTCACTGACATTCAGTGATGTTCAGGATGCAACAATATTCAAACGTCTTGCCGAGTTTCTGCAGCAGTATTGATAAAGAACAAATGATATTTTCTAGGCCACAGACTTATGCAACAGCCTAATATGTTGGATTTAAATCTGCTCCAATTGTTTATGAACAGTTCACACCACCGTAGTGCAGACATTTTAAATTGGTGGGTACGAGTACATATACGTAACAGTAACTGTAACGTTCTGGATTCTGACACTAGATCATGATATCGCTGAAATGAGAGCGTGTTCATCTTTGGGAAGGGAAGGTTGTTGAGGGTGTGAATGTAATGGGTAGACTAAATGTGTTCCAAAGATGGCCCACATCAGTTTCAATTACATTACGCGGTGGTTACCTCAAAAACAATGCCCTATTTTTAAACCTATCTCTCCCTTCCAATTTTACTCATTGCCTGATTTAGTCCATTTCAACTAACTGGGGTAAATAAAAGCCAACATAAGTGTCTTCTGAGATGTAAAGCTGACCACCATCATTTCTTCATAACTCTCTGTTTATGCAATGCGATAGAGCGGCAGAATGTGCACTCAAGTAGAGCATCGGATTGTTGTTTTTTTTTTATCATCATCAAGCACTGTGTTGTTTTCGTCAACGAAAATTATGACGAAATATCGTCGTCAACGAACATTTATCACGTGATGAAAACGAGACGA
>JAOVYU010000037.1:9980852-9991585 GCA_025674565.1 Synodontis membranacea | reverse complement strand
GATGTGACTAAGACTAATAAAAACTAAAATGACAGCTTGACACAAAGACTAGACTAAAACTAAAATGAAGACAGGCCGCCTCAAGCATCACACTAACATAGAGCGAGAGAGTAAAAAGACCATCCTCCTGACCAACCAATGAGCAAGATCTGTTATGCTCTTATGGCCTTTCAGCCACGGACAGGATTGGAGCTTGTAATCCTCAAACAAGAGGGCCAACGCACAAACAGGATAACTCATGAACTGTGCTCCGGATCAAAACCCATGGGGTGTTTGTGATATTGTTTCAGTATCCGGATTGGATACAGAGTCAAAAAAAGCATTAAGTAATGTTCACATTTGTCCTAAAATCCTCATACCCAATTATCGCTCTGTGACAAAGCGGATTGCCTCACAGTGACTGCAAAAGTTCAAGGATTCCTCATCTTTGCCTGAGGTACATTAACACATTAACCGTGGACCGCTAGACATATCTGTCAGCACTCTGGTTCACTTCTCCATTTAGATTGTGTTCGATTAACTGTGTACAATGTGAGCCGAGACCAAGGAAAACGAAGGGAAACAGATGGAGCACGGACTTTATGGATCTGTTGCTATAAGCGATGGAAACAAAGGCGCCTGTGTCCCTTCCTCAACAGTTAGCCGTCATTTAAGCAAACCACAAAGCGTCATTTGCATCTTAGAGGTTAACGTGACACAAGAGTTTCACTGTTCTGAAGAACAATAGATGGCTGAAGGCACGGTGAAAGGTGGGCACTTAAACCCAAACTAGAGCCCCCGCTAGTTTTCACATCTCACTAAATACATAAATTCCAACGATCAATTTACACACTGCTTGAAAGTACATTATACTGACCGAGAAGAAGAGCACTTACCTGTAGGTTTGAATGCACATTTCTATAGTCTTTGGCATGCTGTTATTAGCTTCAACCACTGTCAGATCAGGAATGCTGTACACAAGCAGTGAAACTTAAAATGCAGAAGTTGAGCTGTCACGAATGACAGCTAGATGGCTAAAATTACCCTATAAATATAGCTGATCACATGTCCTTCTATAACAAGAATCACTGTAAATCAGAAAGGAGCATACAGACAAATCAAAACTTTTCTAAAAAAAAAACAAACAAACAAAAAAAAAAAAACCCAGAGTAAGCCTTTCTTAGGCTTTTATTTATATAAAAGTTACCTATTACCACTTTTATAGACCTTTTGCAGCCTTCGCCTCACAAGTGCAGAATAGTAACTTCTGAACGTAATAGCTTCAATCTGAAAATATTTTCCAAGCTGTGCACCGCAAACCATAAAATGGCATGTTTGTATACAAATACTGCTCGCCGCCCACCCTTCAACAGCACTTCAGTCAACTTAATCTGATCATAAATACAAGTATGCATTAAAGTAAACACGCAGTCCTACATTTAGAATGAGTGCTTTCCAGTGTGTCAAGCTTCAGGAAGTTTTGTGCATAGCTTCATTTAAATGAGAGAACACAACAAATGAGACATCTGTGTTTCCCACAGCCTTTTTCCATCACCATGAATAGAATGTCACCCCTTACCAAAAAAAAAAAAAAAAAAACCCAACCAAACAGCCATAAGAAACCCCAACGCTTTTCTCCTACTGTGTGATACAGTAGGACTTCTCATCTCAGTGCTGCTGCAGCGTGTACAACACTTGTCTATTTATAGTAAGAGAAAGAACATGCTAAATAAGAAAGTGTCATTTTTTTTTTTTTTTTTTTTTTTGCAATGCAGTTGCAAGTTTTCCGAGGAGGTTGGGCTCCTAAAAGTCACCTTGCACCTGCCTCAAGCTGTTCAGGACTATTAACATCTGACAGATTTACACATCCACCCACCCACACACACATACACACCTCTACACACATACTGATACACCATATTGCATATTCAAATACAGAAACGGGACACTTCATTGTATAAAGTCATCCGGTAAATATCGACTTCTGTCCCCTGTCCCATCCTATGCACCGGTGTCAGGACAATGATTAAAGAACTTACCGTTTTCCCTCAGAATGGAAGGCGGAATGTGACAGAAGAGTTCACTCCCTCCCTTTGGGATTCAGCTGTGTTGTCAGTGCGATACAGTCCACCCTGAAGAGGCAGAGAAAGTGTCCCCCCAGTGCTTCCTGTGCTAGGGAGACTCAGTGCTCTGTGGTTTAAGGATGGAACAACAACAGAGTTCCCAGTGTCTAAGCCAATCACGTTGCTCCCCTGCCCTTCAAAGCCCCTCCCCGTCCACCAGAGTTTCTCAGGCTCAGAGGCTGGAGCCGGAGCAAAGGCTACCGCAGCATCACAGCAGGACTCCAGCACAGACCGAGCCACAGCCACGACTCAGAAGCTCCGCTGGTGATTAGTGGGATGAGTAGTTGATGAACACATCATTCATCATTACTGCACGGGGGGAAATTTTTACGTCATCGTCCCATTCAAGGATTCCGTCCCTTTGCTCTCATGCTGTGCAAGGGCTCTATTTAAACAGCTCTGTTTAAAGAGCTGAATATTTGCTTTTGTGACTTAATCCTCAAATCCGATGGCTGTGACGGCAAGCTCCAGGTTATTTTACGTCACAGGAGCACGACAGTTAACCTTAGAGATCACTAATGATATCTCATTGTTCTCTTTCCCACAGTCTGCCTCGTGAGGCTCGCTGACAGCGGCGTCAAACAGCCCAAACACTAATGAGAGCCCTGGGGCCCAAATATTTGCCCTGGGTAATTTGTTGAACTTGAGATTGTTGTACTGCTAAATAATACATTTAGGAAAAGTTTGCTTTTTTTTTTTTTTACAGTCTCGGTTAAATATTTTATCTTGGTTTGCTTGCCTGAAGGAATGAAAATAATCATTATACTTATCCACGATTTCTGTTATTAGTTACATCCTAATCAGACATTAGATGGGAACAGAAACACACACATACATACACACACACACACACATTAAGGAAATCTGTTTGGTCACGTTCAGTTTATCCATTATTCAGTTTAATAAGGAGAAACAGTAGTCTCATATATGAAGAGTCAAACCTGTTCAAGCATGCCAGTGATGGTCTAATCAGGGTCTATCTGCAATATACATTTTTATTTTTTCCAGCTAATTTTTTTGTCAAGTGGATTTTATTTCTCCACATAACGTACACATTGGAACAAAATATATTTCTTCAGTTCCATGGTACAACATGCAATACAGTATCATGGAACACACATGTAATGCAAAATACAGTACAACTGAACAGTATTTTTTTTTTATCTTACGACTCAACACTATCATACAATTTAGATATAAAAGCTGTCCATGTAGCAAAAGGTTGGAGAAAGGTGTAGCAGCAATTGCCCTATATTGCCCTATAGCAGCTTTATAGAATTGTCTTTCAGGGCATTTAATGCACTTGGTTATATAAGGTTGACACAAGAAATAGCAAAGACAGAGTTATGATGTAGCAGGAGTGAGATGCGACTTTTTTTTTTTTGGTCGTAGCACGACTGGAGCAGGTTGTGGATTTATGCCTTGCTCAAGGGCAGATCAGCAATGATCAAAAGAAGGGCAGAGAATTTACAACCTGCGGTCCTTTGCTATTAAGTCAACATTACTAGAGCACGACTGAGGAAACATCACGTCCAAAATCCCAGGAAAACATGCTCCTTTAGATAGGTGAGTGTTCAAAGGAAACAATCTGTTGGTTTGGTATAAAATTGTTAACGTTTCTCATAGTCCAGGAGTACTGATAAATAATACACTAACACAGAAATGGGTGAATACTCATGCAGTCAACAATGGCTGGTCTGGCTCACTTGACATTGGAGTAACTGTAATGTGGATCATTGCCTAAAACGAGCTTGACGTCCCTGAAGGCCTCTAGAGCCTTAATTTCTAAGGAACTAACATGATTTGTAATATTTAGGTAAAGTTTCCTTAAAAGTTTTCAGCTAAAAATAAATCAGATATACTGAGTATACAACAAGAAACGTGGTATCTCTGTATAGCTGGGCGGGGCAGTATAACGAAAAAATATGAATATCCATCACGCTTATCCGTCAGGGTCGCAGGGAAGCTGGAGCCAACCCCAGATGACTATGGATTAGAGGCAGGGTACACCCTAGACAGACGGCAGTGGTTTGCTCCATCCCAGGACTACATTTCAACATCATACAGTATACACATCATCATCAACAATCAGAACAAAATTTCATGATTGAATTTTTCGGACATATTGCAGGTATTCGCAAACTTGAATCTGGAGCGTCTGATTAGTCGAAAAGCTGAAAGAGCTTTACATTTGCAAAAATGTTAGAATCCTTAAGAGAATTTTTTCCGCACCGTGTTTTGTGCACGTCAGATAAACACTCTCAAAACGTCAAATATAGTATGGACAAGAGTAGATAAAAGTATGCGGACGCCTTACTGCGTATAACATCCATATGTGCTTCTTGTACATTGTTTTCCGACGTAGTTCCTCCATACTGTTAATAATAACCTCCACTCTTCTGGGAAGGTGTTCCACTAGATTTTGGAGCGTGGCTGTGAGGGATTTGTGTTCATTCAGCAACAAGAGCATAAGTGAGATCAGGCACTGACGGTGGTGAGGACGCCTGGGGTTGCAGTCGGTATTCCAGTTCATCCCAGAGCTGGGATTGAGGTCAGGGATATGTGCAGGACCCTCCAGATCTTCTACACCGACCTCGGCAAGCCATGTCTTTATGGAGCTTGCTTTGTGCACAGGGGCATTGTCATGCTGACACAGGTTTGGACCTCTTAGTTCCAATGAAGACAAAATGTACAAGGACATTCGATACAATCGTTTGCTTCCAACTTTGGGAGAAGAACCACATATGAGTATAATGATCAGGTGTCCACAAACTTTTGGACATTTACTGTATCATCATGGACATTTTGATTATTAAGTTTCTTTGGTTTTTAATATTTGTTGTGTTTCCTCTGAATACCAAACCTATGGTACCAAGGTAACAAGTGGCATCCCTTTTTTTTTTTTTCCTGTTAGCTCAATTATACTTACTGACCCTCTCCTTAATCTCCTTAACCTTCAGCTCCTAAACTGAATGCTTGGATTGTGTCCAGTCTAAGTTGTGGGTCAGACAAATTAAGAAGGAAAGACCTATGCTCATTATGGGGCAGGATTTCCACTGCATGCACTCATGAGTCTCTGCGTCGTGCATGAAAATAAACTCTGTTGAACCACAGCGCTACGCAGGTTATGATTCACTCAGAAATGTGTATAGACAATAAAACTGATGTTCCATTCTGTGCTCATTTGAGTCCATTTAAACCATTTAGCAGTGTACTGACTTAAGCGGGATCCTTTCAACAGTCTAAACTGCACTCTCGACAGCTTGCTATTTAAGAGAAAAGTCACTTGGTTCGTAGATGACACACAGAGCTTACAGCTATCATAATCAAAACCAGGAAGTCTTAAGTTGCAATGAAATTTATTTACTTTTGCTGCACTTGTCTAAATCATTTCCAGTTTGTGCAGCGAGCATCCTGTTTAAAAATACATATATTTTTTTTAATTACGTCAAGCCTCGAACACGGAACAATGGCGGAATATATCATCTTTCACAGTGCTGTCTCTTTCCATTTTGGCCTTTCGTGCGATGAGCTTTAATTCGGTCATAAACCACGAGTACAAAGCTTTCATTCACTGTGTTACTCTTAATCCAATCCGATTTCATAATCTTGTGAACGTCAACTTGCTGGTTTTACAATCAAAGAGACGCAATTCAACTTAGTGACGCTAACTCTCATTAAGCCTCTATGTTTCTCTTGTAGCTCCTGGATAATTTTGCTTTACATTTCCTCTTTATAAGGTTTCTGTATTATTATAAACATATAAAATCGTAGCTCATGGAAGTAGACAAAGTGAGAAAGTATAAAATGATCCATCACTAGGTGCACCTCATGTTATCTGTACATTCACATAGCCAGATGATCGTCCAGATCCTGCTCTGCATTTCACCTTCACCCACAGTCAATCCGAATCCACAGCTTGATTTAAACTCTTTTTTTTTTTTTTTAGCAATGTATTTGTATGGTCTATCATCAGCAGCACCCAAATGTGTTGCTATGGTTCATGGCTCGCACCAAGCTGTAGGGCCAAGTTCTGGCATAAAATGTCTGCAAATGCTACAGCCCATCTGTTCGCAATAACCTTTGGTCACAAAATCTCAATGACACTAGGCTAATGGTTTCAATTACAACACAAGCACAAGCCTTTTCTGTTTCCTCTCAACCACATTTAATAAGTGCACTAGAGCATCTAATCCCTCCTCCAGCAACCAACATTTTTCTTTTTTTGGCAAACCACTGTTTGATTTACTGTTTTCACTTTACACACGTTACCAAGCCCTATCTCAGACTGAAAAGTGTGCACACAGCTATCTTTTTTCCACGTGATTTATTAGGGTGATGCATAAGTTTGTGGCCTTTTTGAACACATTTTATTCACAATTTATTCACCGTTTATCTGGCAAAGAATGAATTCAATCGCTAAAGAAGGATTGAGGTTTTGAGGAAATTCATTCATCTATGCAATTTCTTATATGCTTGCCTTTTTTTTTTTTTTTTTTTTTTTTAATACTGGCGAGAGGGAGTATGTTGCAGTGATGTAATCAGGTGTAAATCTGATGCTGTTGTGTCCGGTGAGTCGGCTGGATGCAGTACAATTTCCCATCCAAGGCATAAAATCGTGTTTGTCGTCACCTTGCGTTGTCATGAAAGAAAACGATTTTCTTTTGTGAATGGCCACTGGATGATCATGGTTCATTGATATTTCACTTAATTTGATCAACTGATTGCTGTAATGTTCCGCATGTCCATGATCAAGCAGCTTGTAATAAAGGTGTAATGCACCAGTAATGCAAGTGTTAAGCCGTCGAGTGATTTTTCTCTCTGAAAGTGCATGTGGAGCCCTGAATCTTTCCCACTGCCTTCAGACACCTTAGAAGACCAGAATGATCCACAGTCAAACATCTCGCCAGCTCTCGAGTTGATTTTGTTACATCTTCACCCAACAGTTTCTTGACCAGAGAAATTTAGATTGCAGCCTCGCCATAAACTTTGCATCATTTTGTCTCTTGCTTCTGTTGAATTTTTTCTACTATTGAAGAAGAATAGAAGGCAGTGACGAATATGAATCATGTTGGGCTCCATGCTTGATTGATAAACTACAAAAATCACATGCGTTTATGGGGAGTTTTGATTAATAATTAAAGATATTTACTAGGCCACAAACTTATGCAACACCCTAATACATGTAATCCTATGGAAAGTGGCCCAAAAATGTTCGGCCAGAGTGAAACTTCCAAAGTTTAAAAAAAAAAAAAAAAGGGTTTTCAGGGTAGCTGTAAAGTGATGTAATGAGGTTTTTTATTTTAATCCTTACCAATCTGGTGGGAAATTGAGGGACAAGTAAGAAAAACAGACAATGAGGACAAACTGCTGGTGAAAAGGGCTTGTTATTACTGTAAGTGAATATAAGGAGGTTTACGAATTGAAAGACTTTTTTCCCACATTCTAATGCAACTAAAAATAATGTTGTGATGATTCACTTTAACTGAAGCTGCATACAGACAAATTGCACAAGCAACACCTCTTTATCTTCTGCCTCCTAAGTTACAGCAATGATAAAATGCTGTAATACCCTCCAGGTCTACCACAATCTGACCAGGATAAAGCATTTATGAATCATAGTACTACTAATAGCTCTAATCCTGACTGCAAGATAGACTAGCTAGTTAGGCTGGTAAGTTGCTGTTATGGTCACAATGCGTGTCCTGTGTGAGCTTTTTTACAAGGCGTAGAAATTAAATAACGAGACCGTTGGTGCAATTCAACTTTAAAGAAGAAAACTTACACTTCAACTACTTTCCACTTCAATATATCCCCCTTCTGCAACTACACACCACTGCTTCCGGTCTTCCAACTGATCTGGTCTTCTTCTGTTTGTTGCCTCAGAAGCACCGTTGTTTTCTTCTTCACTTCTTGAACAGACACGGAAAGAGTTCCCTTGAGTGCAGAACTTGATTTTAGGGAAAAGAAAAGTCACATGGCGCTAAATCAGGTGATTAGTGAGGGTGATCAAGTACGGTGATACATTTCTGGGCCAAAAACTGCTTCATTGAGAGTGGTGTGCGTGCTGGCACGTTGTCCTGATGAAGTAGGAAATCATTTTCCCACAGCTGTGGCCTCTTTCTTCTGACCCTTTCTTGCAAAACTTTTGTGTAATCTTTGTGTAATTGTGATGGCTCACTGTTACGTAGTTCTCCATAATTACTGTACACCCTTAATGTCAAAGAAAACAATTAACATGGCCTAGAACTTGGACTTGCTTTGTCGAGCTTTCTTCATCTGGCAACACACATTTTCTATTGTGCACTGACTGCATTTTTGTCTCAGGATTGTACTGGTCTGGACTGCTCGGTCTCCTTATTTAATAGCCACACCGGGTATATATCAGCCCAATAAGCACTATGGTCAGTGATTTTTATGGTCAGTGATTTTTCCTTTTTAATTGGGAAAGTACCCTTAAGCATTCCTTTTTTAATACAGATTTGTTCTGACCTGCTCCTTCACACATTATGCACCATGTACCATGACCCAGTTTTAGTTAGACCACATTTGCTCATAATAACCACAGAAAAGTGCTGTGAGGAGAATACTGTTACACCACATCAGGTAAAGAGCAAGTGATGCCTCTAAATTATTCTAGATACCACCAGAGTAACCTGAGCGAATATACAGCTTTAGAGGCGCTCAAGTATACACACCGAAGGCCTTCAAATGACATCCAATCTACATAAGATAGCATTCCGAAACCATCTTAAACACAAGATTTATACTAACACTTTTTCTTTGTACCACAGTAGCACATAATCACATCTCAGACTTTTTCAAAAGCTCCAAAAATATAGAATATAGAAACTCATTTAAAAGAGTTTCCTCTTTGGTTTTCCCTCTTATGGTTAATGTGAGCTTGTCTGCATTTTCTGTCAATATAAAGTGGTGGTTTCCTGAAACTTTAGGAAGACAAATCATAAGCTGCATAAATATGTGAGGCTGAAATGACATAGAGACTATAATTAGAGAAATAGCATTTATCCTGTGGAAAATATGATTTTTGCTGATGCATGCATTTTGTACCATTTGAACAAACAGTTTTAATGCATTAAAATGAGTGTTTCATTGCATGTGTTTGGGATGATTTCTTTCCAGTTTCTTTTGCAAAATTTACTGCACATAAACACATCCTCAACTCTTTAGACCTCAAGTTCTGTAGCGCTCTGAAATGTAAACAGTCACGTATATTTACATTTTACTTAATATTTTAAACTGGGCCGATAGCAATAAAAACAATACAACAATAATCCAGCCTTTAATTGAAAAAAAAAAAAAAAAAAATCAGAGAAAAACAAATCCTTTATCGATAAATCATTATTTTCAACAACATGTGCCACAATTATTGGAACACCTCCCATTATCAAGAAAACGGCAATGATTTTTCTCCGATAACACTGTATACGGTTGAAGAATACTGAGCAGGGAATCTGAGACCATTCCTCTTTACAGAATCTCTCCTCATCATCCAGGGTCCTAGGCCCTTATGTTTATGGTTAACTGACAAATTAAAGCCTTTTTCTGGCTTACCTTCCAAATAACATGTTGGCATGGCGGTGGAGTCTGATGGCAGTTTTGGAGACTTTGTAACCCCCAGATTGCAATTCAACAACATTGATCTTTGAGAATTTTATTTTGCCTCTCTTACCATACTCCTCACTGTACATTGGGCAAAATGTACTTGGGTCCTCTACCAGTTTGTATCAGTTACAGCTGGTGTCCACTTTTTTATTATTGCATTTTCAGACGAGTAGCTATTTATTTAACAACCATTCCCTGACTTATGAAGGTCAACACACTTCTCCCTTATTTCGTGTGTTTTTTCAACTACCCCTCCACCCCCCATTTTTTTCCGTAACTTACTGTAATTGTGTCCGATTCCCACCCACCAGACAACTCTCCCCAGTCGCACACCACAACCAACCAGGGAAGGCGAGGCCATCACATGCCTCCTCCTCCGAGGAAACCCACTTGACTGGTCACCATATTTCTATTTAATACCACAAACCCATTCCATTCGTTGCCACTAGAACATTTACACTTGCAACAACTCAGCACGCCACATGGGGGAGCACTAAGATTATTTTAAAATCCACTACTGAAAGTCAACACTGAAAATCAGAGAAAGAGAGAAAGGCCAGGGAATGTAGGAGATAAAAATAGTTCAGGGTTCTTAAATGCCTCTCTAGGGAAACGTATTATGAATTAGTAATTTGATCCCTTCAACTCCCAGGACTTTTTGACAGGTCTGGACGTAAATTTGCTCACTCTTGTAACTATAGACCTTTCCTACTAATTCTTTCCTGACAGATATGGAACAATGGATTTTAAGATGAACAGCTGATTTAATTTGGCTTTGTGTGCAATATATAAGTAACTACATAAAAGTGTCAAAACGATTAGTAATTCTAAAAAGTAAATAAGGGAGTAAATATTGCTTTTATATAAGGAATATTAAGTAAATATTCCTTATACAAAAATTACAGTAGGCCAGTAAACAGCAGCACTTAAGTACTCCATGACAGTCAGATTGTCATTTCAAAATAGTTCCATAGGGTTAATCCTGTTTGCTGTTGGGGATGCTGT
>JAOVYU010000037.1:9927088-9944690 GCA_025674565.1 Synodontis membranacea | reverse complement strand
TATATATATGACTCATTGAACTGAATAAAGTGGAAAAAAGTGTTCAGCAAAAGGACTGTAATGACACACGCCAGAATTATGAGCCAAAAATGAATGAAACCAATGAATTCATTAGGTTGCAGTTCTTCACAAGATGATTTCATTCCTCACCGACACTACAAATTACAACACATAAAAACTTTTCATGCTACACTACACACCATAATGTCTGTGATATTCATACAAACCGGTGCTTTGAAATTAAAGGTTCACTCTGTAATTTTATTTGGAACACCAGAGTGGTAATCTTCTTTAAATTCACAGACAGACCTCCAGCTTTAAGGAAACACCACAGTCATGTTTTGCAGTTCTGATGGATTTGTTTTTGTGAGACACAACAGCAATAAATGTCTGGAAGGAACAGTGCTACATGACCATAAAAATGGCCAGTTTGAACTCTGGAACAAAGCAGAACAACCAAAACATTGCACTGGTTTACACATAAAGAATAAAACTGTGGCAGAAATGCAGTGTGAAAGAGACATTTTAATGATTCACATGTGTAAAGGGGCATAATAAAAAGGAATAGCTACTCTTTTTCTTTGCAATTTTAGACAGTGACAGGTGGACAGAAAGAGAGAGAGAGAGAGAGAGAGCGAGCGAGAGAGAGAGAGAGAGAGAGAGAGAGAGAGAGAGAGAGAGAGAAACTTTGTTTAGACTGTGGAACAGCAGCAAAAAACTTACACAGTGTAAATAGTAGGACTTTGTGCAGATTAGCAAGATGCAGTCATAACTTCAGGAGGGGAAAAGTGATAACGAGGCTGTGAAAGACCGTGAGGAAGACATGGAGAGCGGATCCTAGAAGAAGGCCGTCTCATGGTTTGGCCCCTGTCATGTGTCTCTGCATTCAGATCAGGTGATCACAGTGGGGCCTCTGCGTCCTGTCCGCTCATGGATGCTTGAGATCTTTAGAGCGATGGCGATCAGAGGGCCCAGGACAACCTGAAACACACCAACACAAGTCAACATAAACATGAACCTACTGTCAGTGAGGTCTATTCTGATTCTGATTCTGATCTGGTTAAAACCTACGTAAGGCACTTGGAAGTGGGAGAACTGAGGTTGGTCCGCTGCCACCAATTTGCTACAAACTGAAGGGCCAAAACTCATTTAATTTAAAGATCCTTACATTACAAGTAGCAAGTTTATTTTTTGAATAGGACATTTTAAACAAAATTTTATAAAGCAGAACATAGTACTATGGCATGTAAGCTTTCTGATTATAGGTGTGTTTTTAATCATTTGTCTTTTCAGTTACTGGCTAAAATCTAAAATCTAATATCTATTAATAACTTGACAATAAAACTATTCTACAGGCTTAACTATAGTAAGTATATAACTACAGTCTTATTTGCCTCCCTAGCAGACATTTTGCTCACTTTCACTAATGCTGTTTATAGCATTAGTGCTATTTCTTTGCTAATGCCAGGCTTCCCAGATAGCACCATGGCATTGTTTCAACGTTGAAATGTGGTTGAATGTGTTGATCTGATATTGAATCAATGTCATTTCAATGTCATTTCAATTTCAATGCTATCTGGGTTGACTAGCATGAATTCCAATAGCCAAAGCAGTTGGCCTGGAAGCCTGTCAAATTCTGGCTAGGTAAATATTCATGTTTAAAAATGTCTGCATTTGAAAACATTTATTTCTTACTTTGTTATAATTGAAAATTCCATTGAGTACATTTATAACACTTTACTTTCACTTGAGTCTTGAGCTCAGTTTTTTTCTCCTGCCATTATGTACCATTAACGCTTTCGCAGGATTCGTAAAAGTATTAGATTTGCCACTTCTAACTTTAACAAAACCAATTTTTTTTTTTTAAATAAAAATGACAATATATGCCTAACATTGCTTCTTCTTTTCTTCTTAGTCTTCTTTGCTAATGCCACGTTAGACTAGGATTGATTCTAGAAGCTATAAAAGCTACTTTTCACGTGAAGCATAGCATTAACTTAATTTAATCAGTTAAGAATATTTAGGTTTTAATACTCGGGGACAAAGTTACAACTTTTTTTTTTTTTTTTTTTTACTTTCACTTGAGTGCATATTTGTCTGAAAATTACCACTTTTACTTACACATTCTTTATATAGAGAATATATTTCTCAGCATTTTGCCCACCTCTGGACATAGACATGATCATTTCAGAATGGACTGCAGCCAGTGACTTGCCGTAGATCATCAAAACAGCGGCTGGCAGTCTGCCAGGAAAACCACACTATCTTTTTATTACTGTCACACAGGTACCCTCAGTTTAATGGGATAAAGGTAGCTAACGTGCTGCCAAGTTGAGCCAATAATATAATATTGTTCCGTGTGTTTGGCTGCCCTTTGATTGCTTAGTCATACTCAAATAAGCTCACCAGACTGTTCTAATGCATACCAAACATGGGGAAAACACTAAAAGGATTTTGGTTATTCATGAATAAGATGAACCAGTGAGGAAAAAAACGTAAGAGTATACAGATATTATAAGTTCCTAGTTTTATTCCAAATAATATAATGCATATAATTAAGTCAAACATCATGCATGCAAATATTTTACACATGTATGTATTAAGGTTTACTAAGAGCTCATCAGCTCATTAGAATATATCAGATTGTATATATTCCAGTGTATACCTGCTATAAAAGGTACCAATCAATAGCTTGGAAACACTAAACACTGCTCCAATGTTTGTCTTTATTTTTATTACTTAAATAAAACATAGTAAAAAAATGTCTTAAAGTAATGATGGACTGTCATTACTAGGTTGAGTGCTTCTTCATACTGTATAATGTGGATTACTAAGCTTGTGGAATAGAGCTATTTACTGTATGCCAACCCTACCTTGGATCAACACAACTGATGATCTCAGACACATTAAGAAGGCAATAAAATTCCACTAAGGAACTTTTGACCAGTCAAAGCTGTTAACTGAAAAACATTCCAGCTAGTTAAGGTAATGCCAGTAGTGTGCACTGCTGTCATCAAGGTAAACACTGGCTACCCTGAAGAATCGAAAATATGAAACATTTTGTTTTTTAAAACTGTTTTGTTAACCATATAATTCTATATACGTTCTATATGTTACTTCATAGTTTTGGTGTTCTCAGTATCGCAGAAAATGTAGAAAATAGTCAAAATAAAGCAAAACCTATGAATGAGTAGGTGTGTCCCAACTTTTGACTGGGACTGTAAATGTCTCACACACACTATCAAACCATGAGATTTATGGTGCTCTTTTAGTCATAAAGCCTTAGAGAGCTCTGTTAAGATAAAGATTGATCAGTGTTGATAAAAGGTATAAGTGTTGATAAAAGGTGTGTCTTGTGCCAGTGCACTACCACAGCAACTGTATAATAAATGTCTATATTTACTTCTTTAAAATAAACATTCAGTTCTTAGGCTGTTACATTTATTTATTACAGAACAGAAACATCTTTTTGTGGGGACAAAATCCATGCCATTTGTGCGTGTGTGTGTGTGTGTAGGTGTTTATAGGAGTGTTATTTACCTGTGTCTCCCTGCTGTGTCTCTCTTGGTCTTTCTCATAGCTCTCAGCGTAGATGCGTATGGTGGCTCCCACACCGGCCCCGGAGCCACTGAGCCGAAAGATGATGCGGGATGAGTCTGTGAATATGATCCTCAGTCCCTTGAGGTCAGAGGGCAAACATATGAGCCGTCAGCAGCAATGACATTTGAAATATATTCTGTTGAAATGTAGTGGGGTAGAACAAGGTTTGAACTTGATATGATTCAATGTTACAGGGACTGGCTCCAGATCCAGTGCAAACCTGACCAGGATAACATGGTTACTAAAGATGAATGAATGAATGAATGAATGAATGAATCTCTTATTCTTCTATTTCTTTTTAAAAATGTCAATTGTATCTTAAGTAGAGACTTTCAGTATTCAAGACTATAGTAATGAAAACCAAATGACTGCTATTTAATGATCTGAGTAACATTTGCATATTTAACAGTAAGTTAAGCTGGGACAAGATTATATCTAATTGATTTGTTAAGATAATTGATATGAATCATGTAATTGATTTTAATCATGCTACAATTGATTTTAATCATGTTCCAATTTCTTTATGTTCCAATTTTTTTTTTTTTTTTTTTTTTTTAAATCATACATATTAGCTGTATTTGGAATATAGATAACTGGCTGTATTTGGAATATAGATAACTGGCTGTATGAATAATCATTTAGGATCATGACATCTTGTAGTCATAAGCATCAAAAGTAATCAGTGCATTTGAGTTTAATCTAAGCATTTCTTATGCACAAGTGAAATACTATTAATGCTTACTATTCCTAAGTACAGTATTGAGGAAAATGTGCGGTTGGTCAGAGTCTCCACTAGATGTCACTAAAAGCTGTAAGAGATTTATATGGAGAATTAATCATAATAATAAGCAAGTTCTTGTGAGTACTTAAGTTAAGAATTATTTAATTAGTTTGAGTTAGAAGAGAGATCAAAAGAGAGAGTATTATATGGGAGGAATGGATGAGCAAAGCCCACTCTTTACATTCTATATCCTTGCAGTTGTGTATATGTGTGTATGTGTGGGTGTGGGTGTGTTTGTGTGTGTGTCAGATTCTAACAGCTGAGTGCTGCTATGCTGTCCCCCAATAACAGTGCAGGACTGGGACAGCTGTCACAATGTGGAAGAGAGAGGAACGTCTGCTGGAATAACACACGCCATGGTGTTGAGACACCGCCTGCATATTTGGGCTAGACGACTCCACAGCCTCTGAGTGTGTGTGTGTGTGTGTGTGTGTGTGTGTGTGTGTGTGTGTGTGTGTGGTTGAGTGTATATGTGTTTCCACAATGTCGTCCAGAGTGAAACGCATCCCGATAGAAAAATATCCATAGTGGGGTCAGGTGTCAGGTGTCAGCGGTCAGTGGTCAGAAGGTGAGCATCTGGTAAGTGTAAAGTGCAGGTGATGTGCCACAGTAACTGAATCGTATGTGATGACAGAGTGAGGGCATGAGGGAGTGAACTAGAGTGACTGTGTGGGCGAGAGAGCTGTCAGTTGTGACACACAGGGGTGGGGTTGGGGGTTTCCATGCATTCCAGAATGGAACGGAAGGAGTCAGCTGGGAGCGCTCAAACACGGGGTGGAACGGGGTGAAACTGCCTTTGTTTGTGTGTGCCCCTCGTTAATTTTAAAGCATGCAAAAAAAAAAAAAAAAAAAAAAAAAAAGTGGCAGCTAATTGCTGTTCCAAAATATGATGTTTAAAAATTTGTACAAAATTAACTCTCAAATTATGTGGGTTAAATGATAAGAACAGAACAGGAGATGATAAATGATAAGAACAGAAAAAAGAGGTTGTATTACATGTTCATGCGTACATTCTTCCTGGTTTTCACTGTTGTTTGGACAGTTTAATATCCTGATTATTTAATTTACTTAATCTAAAACTATGTTGCTGTCAAAACACGCTCAAAACCTTTACCAGGGCAGGATGTTCAAATACAGGATGTGACTGAAGGTTGTGTTAAAACTGGGTTAAATGTGGATTAAAAAATACAAGTGCCTTCCGTACCCACCCCCTTTTTCTTGGCCTTGACAAGGACAAGGCCTCCACAATGACACACACATGTGATTAGAACAGAAATGTGCATATTAATCTATTTATCAAAGTTAAAACATTACAAAGAATTGCTCTGGATTGCTAATTGCTTAAGCTGTTGGGCTGCATATGTTGATTGCCTCTCCTGATGTTAAACCTAATTTTTTTTTTATTGTATAAAGGTGAATAAAATATACTGATCTGGCTTGTTTTTACCCAAGTCACAGTGACTCACTCAAGAAGTTGGAAAACTTTCTGAAAACTTAGATGCTTTAGGGATCCTTTCTCGGCTCACCTCAAATAACTCTAAAAAGCCCACAGAACCTTATAATTGTTTATCAAATTCCAATGTGAATTACTTAGAAACACTAACGTATGTTTGAATCTAGAAAAGATCCTCAAACTATATTACATACTGAGACCTTAAACTGATTAAAATTAATAAATATGATTTATGCTATGCACCTAGTTTTATCATTTTCAGTTAATGCAAGCTCATGTAATATAGAATATATTAATAATATATTAATATAAAGATAATACTGAACACGCAGTTCATCATCCACATACTGTTTATTACAGCTAACTAAAGCTGAGCTTTGGCAAGACAAAAACCATGTACAATCCAACAGCCTTCTAATCCCACCTGCTCCAGTTACCTTTTGTTTGTACCCACCCTCAATATTTTCTAAAGATCTTAGCTTGTGAAAGTAAGTAAGTTCGACCACAGGAATCCTGACTTTGATGAACCAAGATAAAAGAATAAAATAATGGAAATGAACGAGAAAAGCTCTATTTATACCAGACGCAGTAAACACCTAATGTACACCCATGTTAATGAATGTGGTCTACGTTTATCTCTCAGACTTCATATCTGATTGGCCACTCCTGACTGCTTGACGGCAAATAACTATTAACATGACATTTTGGTTGGGTCCAGTGAGATTCCAGTCCCCCATGCACGCCCCTGGAACTTACCAGTTGTGAATATCAAATAATGTTCAGCAAACACCGCATAGCTCTTTATGCAACTGATTTGGCATTTATACCAGTAAAGAAAAGATTGGACTGAATAAGGACATTTCAATCAGTAAATCCTGAGATCTGATACTAACCTGGTTTCGTGATACGCTGCCATCCACAGGGTCAATGTACTCAAAGTTGTCGGTTTTCTCCACGCTGTAGACATTGCTTCCCACAGCAAACTTCTGACTGGTGAAGGCTTTATCAGTGATCATGGCCTCCAGATCTCTCATTAGGTAAAACGCAGCTCTGGGATCTACACCCTCGTAATCAAACCTACCATGAACACAACAATGTCCCGAAACATGGCACTACCACTTATGCTCTCGTTTCAAAAGTCATCTTGTCAAACCAGACTGTACAAGCATGTTCAAAATACCTTATAAACCTATCCAGAGCCCAGAACAGCATTTGAATTGTATATCCTAATTTAGAAAATCTGATTTTATCAGAGTATGTAGAGCGTGGAATTGGCTGTGGTATGTAAACTGGGCACTAGCTTTTGCCTTTTTGACGTTGTGGGAAATTTGTATGGGAATATTGAGAAGAAGGAATATACAGTGCTATCTGAGGAGTCTTGGCTCTGTGAGCTATCTCTCATGGGGAGAGTAAGTTAAAGAATAAACGGTCATTGCCAGAACAGAGCATGCAGTGAGAAAGTAGGTTTCTGTTAATGCTCCAAGGAGAAACCTTGAGTTGTCCTAGAGCCAAAGCAAAAAAAAAAAAATAAAATAAAAAAACCCTGACTTTATTTGAATGAGTGATCGCTAGCCTGATTTGTTTTAAATGTACTTTTTTCTTCCAAATACTGTGCTACTCTGCTGCTATCAACCTGGAAACTGTGACTATTATAAAGGGGAAAAAATATCCAGTTCGTATACACAAAGAACAAACATAGTCAAATTAATCAGCTAATTATCTGACGGGACCTGAATCTTACCTGCAGTAGTAATTGCGGCCAAGTTTGGCCCAGTGGTCCCTCACTATTTCTTCTACCCCTTGCTTTCGCACAGCCATGATGGACAACCACACCAGCACTGACCACAGACCGTCCTTCTCCCTGATGTGATCCGAACCTTTGAAAGTAAAGGTGCACGGTGGTAGAGTAACTATTCAGGTATTTCCGGCAGTATCACTAATTTACCATTTAACACATATGTTTCTGTGTTTGGATTCTCTCAATCTGACAAAAAAAAAAAAGAAGAATTTTGGCCAGAATAGGGTTTTTCACCCAATATCATATTTTCACACCTCAACTTTAAGAAACAATAAGTACCAGAATGACATGGAGATTCTTTTATTTAATCTTTAATCTTCCCTAGGCTTCAAAGGACATGTTGGAAAAGAACCAGTTTAACAAATGCAGAGGTAAAAACACTCAGCCTAAAGACATCTAAAGACCTTGAAAGCTAAAATGTGAATTACTCTTACTCAACAAATGTGATTTATTCACTCATACGGTTTTGATCAAGCTGCTGGATCACTTTGTGCCCCAGAGAATTGGGCATAACCATAATTAATCAGATACCCAGCCGTCAAAATGTCTGTGATGCTCCTGTGCCACATATAGAACGAACTCTATAGAAAATCTACTGTAGAAAATATCAAAACTTCATTAATGACGCACAGCACACATACAGTATTTAGAGTCTAATGGATACACACCCTATATCGACACTCACTGGAGATTTTATTAGGTAAAAAAAAACAAAACAAAAAAAACACCTGTATATATTAAAGCAATGCTGCGGTGTGGATATTTTTGGTTGGTGGAATGTTTCTCATCTCTTTGCTGAAAATTGTCCACCACCCAAATAATAGCCATCAGATCCTTTAGTAGTGCCTTGCCACAGACAGAAGGTATAAGGGGCTGACATATTGTGCATAGCAACAGCTACAGACAATATCTGTACACCTACCGAGTGACATGTTAGGTGTACACAATAAAGTTTTCTTAATGCTTACATAATTCCCTAGACATCAGTAACAGGGCTATGGCTGATGACATTAAACTTCCAAACTTTCTAAACACAAATAATGGTTAGGCCCCAAGGACTGATGTCTTATTTCCCTTGGTGTAATGCCCATACATGGTCCTAGGAGAGTGCAATCTCCAGCCGTCTCTAAACAATGACTCCCATCTCTTTCTCTTCTCTGCTCTCTCTTTCCCTCTCTCTATCTCCGCACTCTCTCTATCTCCCCCATGACTCATCAGCAAAGGAGCTTTTCTGAGAGTCGAAGTGTTTGCCAGCAGAGAGCACTCTTTCTCTCTGAGGTTAAATGATTCACTGCCCTGTATTCCTTTTATAGCAGAAGAATGGAGGAGGTTCACACTGTGGCTGAAGTCTTAAACACATTATAAATGTAACAGTGAGACCTGTCTGAGGTGCTTGGATGTTTGGACAAGACCGAAGTCGCAGCTACTGGTAGGCTTCGTTGACACCACAGAAGGCCTTTAGCAGACATTTAGCAGGCAATGTGGTGCATGATGTCTATTTCCAGAGATGTCTATTACCACTGAGTGAACAGTGAAACATTAGCAGTGTCTAGGGCTCCAGCTAGCAGAGAACGTTATTATAATGTTCGGTGAGTATTTGAGATGTAGACTGTAATGTTCCAAAATTAACATCTAAAATCATTGCTCACGCAGGGTTCCCAGTAAGATAAACACTATCGTCATCGCAATGCTAGTGTTAGTGTAACTTATATGGTGTTGTAGCATGAATATTTATAAAGATTATGTAGAACCATTCTGAGAACACCAGATAACTTGATAGAGCCACAAATTTCCTCGAACCATAACAGTCCGAATGTTCTGCTAACCTAGAACTGTCAGTTAGGAAAAAGCATTCACCTGTTCCAAAGCTTTCCTCTCCACAGAAGGAGCACCTGCCCGAGTCCATCAAGTTCCCAAAAAACCTCCAGCCTGCAGGGGTTTCGTATAAAGCCACCTTCATTGCCTTGGCCACCCTGTAACAAACAGCAGTCATGAGCATCACCAAGTACAAACTAGCCTGTCTTTTAGGAATGTGGTGAAATATTTGCTATTGTCTGAGAAGGTGACAGGGTGGTGCATTGTGTACAGTTGCAGGATCATACGTAGTTCCAGGGTCTCCAGTTTAACCTGAATTTGGTTTACTGTCCCTTTGGCCTTTATTTTGCAAAGTTTCCTGGGGTTTTCCAGTTTTCTCCAATCTCCCAAAAACAATTGCACTAGGGGTTTGAGTGTTTTCATGTGTTTGTGCGTGCGTGTGTGTGGCACATGGTGCCCGGAAATGGACTAGCATCAGACCCAGGGTGTATTACTCTTGGTTTTGGATCTACTGCAATACTAAATATGATTGAATGAGATGATGATTGTGACTTGTACCTGATTTCACTCATAGCTCGAGCCACTAAGGAATTGTGTGATTGTCTTGCAACACTGAGCCACCGAGCTAACAGTAGCTCTGAGATGTTTGTGAGATGGCAAGCCATGGAGAAACCATCTATGACTAAGCCATCGGTATGACTGAAAAAGTCCGGTGCTTATATAGACATTTCACCAAATCACAAACTGCACTGAACACTGAACAAGAAAAGAACCTGTGTTAGACATGAAAAATCTCTAGCATAAAGAAAAGGAGAAAACAAAGATGACAAGGATAGATATGAAGGAACCATTCAGATAGGAGAAACCCAGTGAACTGTGTCTACCTTGCCAGCCATTGTGATTATGCATGAAAGCAAAGGATAAAGATACACCTTCTTTTTCCAGTCCAGACCATCTTTGTTTTACATAACACTCTTGGTCATGTAGCACATTTTGACCTTTGAGTTGGAGATATATGAGTTACCAGTTACAGATGTGCTAGCTTAATAAGGCAAATGGAACTGGAACGAAGCAGGCTAACCTTTTACCTAATGTTTGGTTTGAGCCGAAGCCAGTGCTAGATCCATGTATGAAGGGAATTAAGTAAGGAGACGGTGAAAGAGATGAAAGACTTGGAGGTGATGCAGACTAACAATCTGCTAAGAAAGGAAGACAACAGTGGAATTTTTTTCTACTGATCACTTTTACTTTTACAACAAGGGCACAGTCACATCAATGGTAACACCTAGGAATCCTTGGAAAATTATTCTAGCATAAATTGCATCTTCTGAAGTCACTGTAAACCAAGCTGATAAACACACTTCCTCTTCCACTTGTTAGATTCACAGATAAGCAGATTGATTCTCAATTATATGACCAGAAAAGTGTACAAAAGACATCAGGTGCTTTGTTACCCGTGGACAGTGCATCTGAGGCTGAGACTCAATTGGACAAAACATTATACGTTAATTATATCTAAGTTTATCTGGGTCCACCTAATTCTACTTACCCATCTCCTCTACTGTTTGTTACTCTTGGATACCCATCTACACAGATAACTATTTTCAGACACTGTAATTTGGCATTAAGAGTGATAGAGGGGGAAGGAACGGAACGGAGCTGGGCCACAGCTGTTTACTCTTGGGTGGACTTACTAAATAAGAGTAAAGCAGAGTTATTTGCTTGGGGACGGGGCCTGGAATAGACATCCTGGCATGAGGACACTGAATCCCTGACTCTTCGACTTGTCGACGAATTATTCTCACGTCTCTGGCCAACACAAGAAGCACGTCCAACTATACGCATTTGGATGCCAGCATATTTCGTGTATTCAGATAGCAAGACATTGAGTAGATGTGAGCCAGTACAAGACAGGAAGACAGACAGCAAGAAAATATATTCTCAGTGGGTTTTTTTCTCTTGTTGCCTAAAAAACAATGTTGGGTGTTTCTAAGGCCACACCATTTGGAATAAGACAAGACTTTGTGGAGTTCAGTCCTCGCAGCAGTTGGCTTTGACCTCCTTCTGGCAACAGAGTTTGATCTGCGGCCCACAACAGCTTTGGCTGAGCTGACAGAGAGGCAGATAAGCTCTGTAACAGTGCTGTGCAATCTTTCTGAAGGAAATGTCCTCCTCCTCCTCCTCCAGTGCCCTAAGATGGCTGTCATTTGTGTTTGTGAACTGTGTGTTAGACCAAAATGCTCCCAAGTGCAATAGAAAATCTTAAAAATGAGGATGTGATTTCCAGCACGGCTTTCACCACTAATCCCCACTGAATGTGCTGCTACGGATAAATGAGTAAACACACAAATAAACACAGATGCTGGAGAGCGCAACCACAGCCCTGCAGAAGGTTGCCTGGAGGCCAAAAATCCTAGCAGAATCCTACATCAAACCATTCCCGGCTTGTTTAGTTTTGTGCAAAACAGAAACTTGTTAGTGACTGCATATCGCTCCACTGCAACCTTGGCAAAGTGCCCATGTGGTCATTTTAACATTGTGGCACACTGCCTTTTAAATTTGACACTTGCATCTGCATTGAAATTCTTCCTGTTTGTAACTATATGATGCATATGCATATTATGGTGCATGCACAGGACATCTAATAAAACTCAGCTGAAAGAAGAGTGAACTTATCACTGTCTAGTGACGCACTTTCAGCCCTTCGCCCCTCCGGAGTGGAGAGCAAACAGGCAGATGTTTCCTCTCTCCATATTCACCTTTCATAACACACACTCACACATACAGTACATGCACACATGTGTACACTCCAGGCATAACTTACCAAACGCTGGGCCTTAATTCCTTATAATGTGTAGACACAAGCACACTAAGACACATATGCAAGCACATACATGCATATCTTCTTAAACAGACACATACACACTTATCGCTGGTGCTGAAGCACTCCGTAAACACAAACGGCTAAGTGGCTGAGCATTTAAACACCCACATACACATGACTGTTCAGTGCCTAAAAAGGCCTGCAGCAGCGAGACCATGCTCCAACACAACAAATCTCACTTAGTGATTGCTCAATTCAAGCGCAGATCCAGCTCAAAAACCAAGAATTATTCCCTGGAGATGGCTTTGCGAATACAAATTAAATCTCGGAAAAAATTACCCTTCACTGGAAATTTGTTTCAATCTTGAATAACCCTTAGTTTTGTGTCTGAAAGACTCATCTTTTATATATCTTTTTTGCACAGTATGTACTATGCATATTTTAATCATCATGAAACTGATGCTCAAAGATTTCTTTACTGTGAAGTGCTGCTGTGCAAATCACAAATTTATGATATGATATCCTGTCTACAAAGCAGAATTAGCTCTGCAGAATCAAGCTGTATATTCTAAAAGAGGCTATGGATCACTAAAGTTTTGCTTGTGAATTTCAAAGCACGTACGAAGAAATTAAGGAAAATTCTGGGTTTATAGATGTAAGCAAAGTTCGAAATATTCACAAGGTCCAAAGTTACAGGGGTGCACAAGAACAGCACAGAAACTGCACAAGCTGTTAAGATGCGTCCTGAACATGCAGTTTACATCATCGCTTGCTTTATAATACCATTGAGCACATACTGTTTGTTCCACCAACCAGCAGGTTACCTCAGTGTTAAGTGTCTTCCTCAAGGGCACAGCAGAAGCATGTTACATTTAGCCCGAGATTTGAAACAGGAACAGTCTCATACCACACACACACACACACACACTTCAGTCCGTGGTGGGGATCTCTCTGACCCACTGAGGCCCCAGTGATGACTGGAATAAACTGTGGGATTAACTTCACACTGAGAGCTAAGGCTTATGTGAAGAAGCCTGACTCCTGGTGGAAAATGTGACGTCATCTTGGAAACAAAACACCTTTTTGCGCAGAATAAAAAAAAAATAATAATAACCCCTAGTGCATCTAGCAGCCATCTGCCCCCTTGTCATCTTCAGTAAAGAAAAGCACAAGGGGTTGTGCAGCTATTATTATACATAAACTACCACAGCTTGAGAATGGCTCCAGTTTCTAGTTCTAAGGGCTTTCGGCATCTGTTTTTCATTTCCTAAGTGGCATCTTTTGTTGAGCTTTAGACTGTGGTGCAGATTAATGTATGTGCAGGACCTTGGCTGTGTTTATATTCCTCCAGTTAGTCAACTTATAGACACACCCCCAGGGCCCTTAACTCCACCCATATTTTTTTTTTTTACAGCTCAGAAATGCAAACACGGATGAAATGAGCAAGAGCAGAGTTAACAGATACTAATGTGGTTGAGAAAATATGCTTTCAAAGAGTGTAATTATGCCAAAAAATAAAATTAGGGAGCTAATTATAGGCCAAATGAACGATAGTTCTTCTGGACAGTTAGAGCTGCAATATCATGGTCAGGGTTGCAGTGGATTCTGAGCCTATCACAGGAACACTGGACATACCCTGGATGGATGTCATTCCTATGCACATATATTTGCACCTAGGGGATATTTAGAGTCACAAATTTACATTCCATTTCTTTTTTAAAGGTGGGAGGACACTGGAAAACCCAGAGGGAGCTCAAGTGGACACAGGACACTGCACAGCCTATAACACAAACCCGGGGTCAAACCAGTGACCCTGGAGCTGCGAAATGGCAATGCTACTGCTGCACCCCTGTGCCACCCCTGTGCCACAGCCAGGACAATCAAAAATGCTTTTGTATAGATACATGAATATAAAATCAATTAAGAAGAAGAAGAAGAAGAATGAGGAACAAATCAGTATGTATTTATTTATACTAGTATTTGTTCCTATAACTGATCTATAGTGGTAGTGGTAGCTCAGTGGTTAAGACACTGGACTATTGATCGGAAGGTCATGAGTTCAAATCCCAGCCTCACCATGACTGCCACTACTGGGCCCTTGAGCAAGGCCCTTAACCCACAACTGCTCAGTTGTATAAAATGTGATATATGTAAGTCGCTCTGGATAAGGGCGTCTGCCAAATGACTTAAATGTAAATGGAAATCTATTAGAATGAGACAAGCAGTCAACAATCCAAATTTCTAAACTTGATCTTTTCATTCCAAACCATTATTAAATCTACAAATCAATAAGTTACTTGGCATTTCAGTAGTTCACATGATTTCAGCTAAATTTGTCTTAACTTGCCAAGTACAATAAGAAAATGGAAAGCAAGCTAGCGATCATTGATCAGGTCTGCTGATTATCACAGTTTCTAGGAGGCGGGACTTTTATTTGCATAGGCATGGACAGGAAGTGGGGGCGCTTTTAAAAAGTCTTGGTCATACCTTCTTGTAGATTGGTTGCCAAAAAGCGGAGTGAGAAAAATGACAGTTTATTATAAATAATGAGTGCTGAGAAAATTTGGAAAAGTTTGGGCGCATGTGTGCTACACTGAAGTAAAACAATGAGCCAAATGATGAGTCACTAGGAATAAGTGAGATGTGTTCAGTGTTAGGAAACTCTCTAATACATGACTTGGAAAAGAACTTTTTCTCGTTGTAAATAAAACTCTCACATTCTTCTATTATAGACACTTTCCTGTCAGATCTAAGAACTTGCCAAATGTTTGTTTCCTGGCCTAACACACCATTTTTAACCACCTACAGTCAATAATATGATTGCATCCTTACAATCACATCATTTCCTTTATAATAGGGTTGGGTAACATTACAGTAACATTAAATAAGCCAGGGTTTAGAGTGATGGAGCTCAGAGTTATTTTTATCTGGTGCGCGATGTGTGGAGAAGTGTAAGGATGAGCTAATTCTTTTCAATCCTCACTCCCAACCCCTCAACCCATAATAATTTCAGTTTTTCCACTCAACTACTACTTTTGGCGCCTGACTGATGCTATCGTTCTCAGAATACCTCTGTTCACTGATTGTCTACATACAGACTGAGGTCAGGGGTGGTTTCTGAGAAATCGCCCACTATGAAAAACATCCGAAGGGATGGTTTCCTCCCTAATCTCTTAAAACATCAGCTATTTCAGCAAGTGTGACAGATTAGAGAGCCTCTTTAAAAACTGACCTATGGCATTACATGAGCCAGTTTCTTGATCCACCCCAGTGGGTAGATCTACACGTTTACTTCATTCAGATGATGAAAAACTTTAATCAGATAAATATTAGGCTGGTGCATAGATTTGTGGCCTTTTTGAACAAATTGTGATTTTCTAAAATAGAACATAGTGTTAATCTTCAAAGCAATTGCCATTAGATTCTATGACTTTCCATTTATCTGGCAAACAATGATTATCTTCATGAAAGAATAATTCAGGTTTTAGGGAAATGAATTCATCTATGCAATTTCATATATCCTTGACATTTTTTTTTTTTTTTGAAACGTTGGCCAGAGAGTGTATGTTTGAGTGACCAAAACAAGTTTAAATCTTATGCTGTTATGTCTGGTGAGTAGGATGGATGTAGTAAACTTCCCATCCCAAGCTTGAAATCACATCTTTCCTTGCCTTACATGACGATTTTCTTAATTTGATCAGTTGATTACTGTAATGTGTAGTGTTTGATAGCTTCTCCAGATCAAGCAGGTTGTAATAAAGGCGTAATGCGCCTCCTCTCTGAAAGTGCATGTGGACCACACCTAGCAACTTTCAGAATCTTTCCCATTGCCTTCAGAAGCCTTAAAACAGTAGAATAATTGAAAATCAAACATCTTGCCAGCTCTTGAGTCAATTGTGTCATATCTTCGTTCAACAGTTTCTGTAACTCCTCGTCTTCCGTTTCCTTTGGTCTACCACTTCTTGGCTTACCATCTAGCTCCAATTCACCTTTTCACAACTTAGCGAACCAGTTCTTGACTGCAAAAATGCCGATTGCAGCATTGCCATAAACCTTGCAAATTTCATCTCTTGATTCTGTTGAGTTTCTCCACTGAAGGATTAGTAGGTAATGATGAATATGACCTATATCTTGCTTTTGCATGGAGTTTTGGTACATAATTAAATGTTTTTACTAGGCCATGAACTTGTACAACACCCTAAATTTTTTTATTCTGATTATTCAGTGTCAAATTGTCAATGGCACGTGATCATGCATGAAAATGACTGAAAATGACATTTGTATTACTGTTAAAGTACTACTTAAAAACAGATACTTATATATCTATAAAGGTTTCAAAGATAATATGATAAAGGGTTACTAGTTTTCAATGAGCACTGTTTTCACCTGGGTGTGTTGAAAACAGGACGCTCAGAGGAGCTCAAACTCGATGTAACTGAACAGCTGTTCTTTTTAAGGGAGGCGTAAGAGTAACTGCATTTGTACATCTGCTTACTTGCACTTGTGAATTACAGGCAGTTGATCTTGGCAAAGATTCAGACTTTGGTCTTTTTATCTATCACATCTCTCATCACTAACATTACAGGGTCTTGTTGTTGTGGTTAACCTCAGTGTTGTACAGGATGTTTTCATTCATGTCAGAAGAGATCCAAGTTGATGGTTTGTGAATGACGTAATGTGTGTTAATGATGATGTGAGTTTGTCTCTCACCTGTCCAGAGCCGTGCTGGTTGGCATGCTGCGAGCAAAGCCACGGATGCCCACCTGCCTGAAGTAGGGAATGCAGGACAAGTTGGCAGCCATCACTGCCAGCGAGTCTGACGGGTTTACGAAGAAACCATTCTGACCAAGGATCATACAGCGATCCTACACACATATGGATAAACTAATGATCATTTCTTTATTCCTGCCTTTGGAAGTACAGATACATCAATTCAGACCTTTAAGTTCATTGATTCTCCAGTTGAGTGAAAAGAATGTAAGAAAGGTTATTTTAACAAAAATATGTTTAGTTCATTACAGTTCACAGCTGTTCCTTTATTGTCACAAGTACCAAAATGGTCTAATATTGTATGTTTTGATTTTAACAATCAATTATACAATATACATTTTGCCCTACATGTTTTGAATATTTGTCTTATTGCCATTCATGCTATCTTGCAACCTTTTTCTGTATACAGAGGTCATGGGAGAAAAAATTATTAGGAGACAAGAAAGAAATACTGTACATATACTGAACAAAAATATAAACGCAGCACTTTTGGTTTTGCTCCCATTTTGCATGAGCTGAACTCAAAGATCTGAAACATTTTCTACATACACAAAAGACCCA
>JAOVYU010000037.1:9907287-9918222 GCA_025674565.1 Synodontis membranacea | reverse complement strand
ATATATAATCTGTAAATCTTACAGATTTTGGCTGCCTCTTCAGAAGCAGTGGCTCAGTGGGAGTGGAGATGAGACTCAGGAGTGTTTTCTTCACCCCATGCCTGTAAAATCGGGATTAAACCGCGGATCGTTTTCCCGCAGGACCCCCTGTGTTTGGTTTAGTTTGCCACCTGAAGCTCGCGGCGGGCGGTGCGACCATGAGAATGACCGTGGAGCGCCTCCCTGGCCTGCCTGAGGATGGGCGCTTAGAGGCCGCTAAACGGCTCTTTAGCATGTGAATGCAGTAGGAAACGGCGCAGCTGTATTACAGCCTGCAGGGGAACACGGCGGTGTTTTATTACGGCCACATGAATGACCTGAATCATCCTCAAAGCAAACGTGCAGTTAGAACTGATCTCACATACAGCTGAAAGAGGGATGGACCAGCCCATCCACTTCCTCACAGTGGGGGGAACAGTTCTCTGAGATCTGCCTTTACCATCCTAGTCACATTAAATAGGTAAACAAAACACCACATCGTCTACTCCCTTCATAAAACATGAAATGACAAACAGAACAACTAATTTTAATGAAAATGTAATATGGTGTTACCTCTCAAGCAGACACAAATCAGTGTATGCATAAAGCATTTCACACCGCAACAGAAACTGCGGGAAAATGCCATGTGGGCGGAGCCACGTGCTTATATTCAAATGAATTATTATATTCATATTCATTTATTCACACTTATAAGATTTTCATGGAATAGTGAGACTTTGTCACTTTAAAGCATTAAATTCCTGGGTGTTAAGTGGGTGCTTCAAGTAATCGAGAATCTCACACGTAGCATCATACAAAACAAAATCTTTCACATTAACAAATCACAAGACTATTAAGTTTAAGTCTCTCCTGTGATTTTTTCTAAATTGCAGGTTGGATGGTTAGTTTCACTGAAAAGGAATTTAATTTACTTGTATTTGAGCACTAAATAAATAAACAACAACAACAACAACAACAATAATAATAATAATAATAATAATTTATATTATTATTATTAAATATGATTTTGCATCATAGGTGATTGAATTACTCGAACAAAATCACTGTAACATAAAACAGTATTTGTCTAATCAATGAGCTAAAGAATTTTTTTTCAATTGAAATTTGTTAATTAACATTTTCATTTTCATAGTAAACGATTATGAAAAAAAAACCAGTGTGTACAGGTATCAGTCCATTGCCACTTAGTGAAAGCTGATGGCTGCAAATGTGACAGCAGTTATTCAAGTACTCTCTTGAAAAAAAGGTTGAATATAGATCTCTTAAAGCTTCTTCATTAGAGAGGGTTCTAGGAAGATTTTTAGCCACCTAAGAACACTTAACTATCCAAAAACTCCTTGAAGAACCATTTTTCTAAACTTAAGCATTATGTACTGTTAAGCACAGCTCATCTCTCACATCCATTACCAAACATCTCAAAGATACAACTTTACAGACTACAGGTATTCTGGTAACTACACAACCGGTCACTAATACAAGGTCCTTTGCAACCTTCTGACATGAGTACCTTAATATCACAGTCATAGTCATGAGCACCGAGAATGGGACCATAAACTATGGCACCATAAACTATGACTGGAAACATGTGACATTACAGTCTGCTTGTATAAAAGCATTTCAGAATAGTAGTGCTGGTCTGCAGTCAGCTTTACTTTGTTTATAATCATATACAAGAGGATATAGATGGCAAAAACCAGTCATAGATCCACACTCCTACTTTAAGATGCCTATCAGTCCTCTCCTGTAGATATTAAAGAGAGGAATGCTTTCTTTAAAAGGTCTTCATCCAGATGACGACCTGAAATCAAGGAATGTGTGTGTTATGACTGCTTAAATCATCACCAATTATACAATATACTACAACTTAAAAAGTGACATTGTGGCACTCAATTCCTAAATATAGGCTAAGATTACATATGTGGCCCAGGACTAGGCTTAATCCAGAAATACTTTGTCCAGACAGCAGGAAAAGGCGGACTTCTCACCGATAAAGACCAGTCTATTGATCCTGTCCTCTCCATCTGTCCAGGCCTCAGGTGTATCATCCAGTTCATAAAGCTCATGAACACCCTGCAGCATTGCTTTCTTCTGCTTACCATGTAAGGACAAGATGCCCTGTGCAGCATAACACATGTCAGTGATGAACCTCGCTTAAGCAGGTCTTATGTTCATATAATTTGCATATGGAAAAAACATTTTTTTTTACTTTCACAGGTAAATTCTAAAGGACACTTGGTTTGTCTGTTTATTGACTGTCTGTTCTGCATTTTAACAGAAGTTTATTTCCCCTCCCATGTTAAACATCACAGAAGTCTTGCCACACTTTCTCTGTTGTTGATAATTAAGATACATACATACAGATGATATCAGATACTATATCCAGGTACCCTTATTTTTTTTTTAAGATTGTCTGATTGCCTAAGTAAATTAAATCTTTTATGATGTTAGCTGCACTAAGTAATATTTCTCATTTAGATTGTAATCTTAATATACTAATAATATTTTACATATATTTATACTATACTTAATATTTTAAATATTTAACTAATAAGAATGTTTTTTGTATTTTTTTCCCTAATAAATAAATATTAGTGTACATTTAAAATGAGAAAGAAAATGATTTGAAGATAATATAACAAGTTAAATGCACAGTAATTAATAAACAATAGTTATTCAGGACTTTTTTCAGGGTTGTTGTATGCTTAAGGAACAAGCATTGGACTTTCACAGCTGAAACACCATCATTTTAATTCCCCTTTATTAAAATGCACCTTAGAATTTGTCAGTCAGTGAAGGTAAATGTTATATTTTGGTGAACTATTTCTTTCTACAAGTAAAAATCAAATAGCCAGTCATGCATTTAAATAAATAGTAATTCTTGAAGAGTTTGTTTAAGTCCATTTACAGCTGCTCATTTTATTGCATATTTCACACATTCCCATAGCTACAGGTCCAGAAGGAATTTTAAGTCCATTCTGCTTTAGTTTGGCAGGATTGTACCATGTTTTCACTTTTACTAAACTACCTTCAAACTGCTGCTCTTTGCATAACTAGAAAGCTAACCTCAGTCTTCTACAGAATAGATGCTCTATGAGATTATTTTAATCTCACCTTTATGCGAATGACATTCATTGGCAGTCCTGCTTTGTTCTTATATGTCTTTTCCCATAAAAGGTCCTACAATACAAAGAAATACAGACAAACAATACTAAGTTTCTGTTACATGTGCTAACTAATGTATTTTATTAGTGGTGATTCATACCTGAATAAACACATTAAAATGGTCCTCAGAAACACTTCCAGGTACTTCAAAGGTAACTGTCAATATCTCCTGTAAATTACAGGAACAAATCAAATAAAATGTTTTCAACACATCTGTAGATAAATATTTCAGGTGATAGCAAATGTGTCAAGAACAATCACAAGGCATAACCAAAAGCAGTATTAATAGGATTTCTGTATGGCACCACAAACACAGTTAATGTCTTATCACCAAATGTGTTAAAAAGGTTAATTTCCTCAAGAGGCCAGTATCAGTTTTTGCACACAGTCTTGGTCAACTCGTCTTTCTTCACCCCCCAAACTTGTGAACTTCCCCGGGGCATTACAAGACCACTTTGCAGATATTTAAACCATTGTTTGACAGTGTCGAGGTAACACACTTCCTTTTTTCCTCTGGAATAACAACAGAAAACAGGGCTTTCGTTTGCATGAAAAGAGCAATGGGGCTCGTCTCGGTGAGAGGAGGGGTGGGGGCGGTGGGACACATGCGGGAAAAGATCGAAGGCCAATACTAACACTAAACCAATCTCCCCACAAACCACAAGCACTCCTTACAAAGTATATGGGAAGGAAATATAAGCAAACGGAGGCCTTTATTATTCAGTTAATCCTCTGACCAAAAGGATCCAGAGTTAAGACCTAATTGGAGGTATAAAGATCAGAAGTCTGTATGGTTCAGATATTTTATGTCAATGGCTTTGAAGCAGAGGAAGACCAGGGGGTTGGGTATTGTTTCATTGTGTAATCTGTAGTGATATAATAAATGTTATATTAACCCCTCCAAGTCCCAGAAACAGCTGGTAGTTCAGAATTCAATATTTAAAAGGCATGTATTTAAAAGATTTACATTCTTGTAACTACACTTTTACTATAGGATGTATTAACTAAATGACTCACGGGAGAAAATAAGTAATATGCATTAATTAATTAATGAATAACTGAATAACAGTTCCCATATATGTAATATCTTCACTGGAATACATTTGGGTGTGGAGAGAATCTGCACTGGTGCCTGTGTGATCATATGACAAACTGCTGAAATACTATTTTTTGTGAGTTATGAATTTTGACATAAATAAATAAGAATCTTTAAAGTTAAAGAAAACACTGAATGGGCCCTCAGTTTAATGTTGCTATTGGACACATTTACTATTATTATTATTATCATTATTATTATTGTTTTGGCTGCTACTTTTCACCCAAAACTGTGCTAAAACACTACACAACAGCTTACAGACAATACAGTGCATAACACTGTTCTGTTGTCCTATCCAGTTAATTTGCCGTGCTCAGTATACTTTTTGTGTATTGGTATGAACTGCATCATGGTCCTGGATGTATTGCATCATGGTCCCAAATGTAGAATTTTGCCACTGAAAAATGTATTTTGCCACTAAAAAATGTAGTATTTTTATACTAAACGGACCCAAGTGTAGAATTTATAGCAAAGAAATGGCTTCATTTGGTGCAAAACAGTACTATATATGGGCCCCCATATGTAGTACTGTGTTGTACCAAATGAAGTCATTTATAGTTTTTTTTGTATTGAATTGACCCATATACCCAAAAGTGTGAATCTCTAGGTATTTTTCCTTATACTGTATGAAATTTAAGGGGAAATCATCTCCGAATGTAACTACAACAGTTATGATTAAGAACATTAAGAAATACTCAACATTCTTGTATTCAGCTCTACACAAATTTCACAAAGTCAAAGTCCATCAATTTGAGCATTGGTTCTAATATATATGTATTTTAATAATATAATAACTGACTATGGATCTAGACTTTTGGGACACCCTGTAAATATTGTATTTCTGGTACTGAGTGGATGCAATTATAGCATTTATGGCACTAAATGGGTCCAAATGTAAAATGTTTCGGCACTGAATGGGACTAAATGCAGTATTATTTTGGCACTGAGATGCAAAATATAATATGGGTCTGAGGACTTGCATCTTAATGCTGAAATGCATATGTCCTGAAGACCATCTACATTCTAAGTCAGTTTTCATAAGGAATTACATGATTATGCACAAATAATAATCACCTTGTCAAGATGTGCATGTGTTGTTTTCATTAGCTGTAGTTTCTCCGCTAGCCTGCAAAACATACAATACTATGATCACAGTATCAAGTGAATATAAAACAACTCCACAGATTGTTTTTTAAGGCCTTAAACATCAAAGTCTCTTCTTACAGATACACAGTCTCAGCAAAATCCCTATAAACAGCTGGATTTAGGTGCCTGTCTTAAACAGAATCTACATGTTGCTGAGAGAAAAGGAGTTTTTAAGGGCAGAATGCGAGAGACTAAACAAGATGGAGAGAAGTCCATGACCCCTAAGGGAGGGTAAACATTACCCTCTGGATTACTCTCTCCGCTGGGAGTACCACACAGGCGGAACAGAAGGGGGTCGCCCCAGCACAGGGGGCAAATGGGGCGCGCTAAAAGACTGAAAGGGTGGCTGTATGGACACGCGTCGGTAGAGCTTCTATGTGGTGGAGGCTTTAATCCTCTGCAGCTGGCCTCTCCCATTCACATTAACACTGTTTCACTCTGCTCACCGCTTATCTTGTGTTGTAACTCAGGTCATCTAATTAAAGGTGCACTTTGTAGGGATAAATGAGTAATCTGTCTTTTACACCCAACGTTCATTATAGTTTTCGATAATTTGAGCTAATCTACTTTATCTGCATGTGAATGTTTGAGCTGGCCTGATCATCTTTTACTGTCTGATCAATCCTTCTGTGGCTTTTCAAACAGTACATGCAATTTATGATCTATGACTAAGACCTTTGGTAAACAGTAATTTTCAAGGACTTTAAAGGCTATTCAACAACTGAATCCTTGTATTACAGGCTTAATATGATGCTCGGGGTAAAGCAGAGATTAAAGTGGAAGTAAATCCTCATGACTGATACTTTCTAGTTTAACATTTTTGTTATGTGAATTGACCTCATTAAGAAACCTTTTTAAATTATTATTATTAATACATTTTGCTTTCCCCATAGGGAACTATAAACAATTTAGAAGGTTAAAAGATCACTAGATACTAAATATGCAAATATTCATTTATAAAAAATGCTTATCAAAAGTTATAAGGGGCATTCATCTGAGCCTATGGTTAGATGAGAAACATTTATTTGAAAGTTATGTGTTAATGATTTTTTGTGTAGAAATAAATATTTTTTTCTTCTTTAATAGCAGGAAATACGAACAACACACTTATCCAATTTAAATTACAGGAATAGGTCCAATCCACTACACTAAGTACTTCATAGTACCCTGTATTTTATTAAGCACAAACAGATTCCACGTTTATGGAAAAATGGGTTGGACTTCAGTATCCAAAGACCCTTGTAAGACTTCATTGTAAAAGGTATATATATACATCCACCTTGCTGAATTATTATCACAAACATTCCAATAGTTGTACTCTCAGTAAGCAGAACTGAAATAAGTTTTTTTTGCTATGTGTCCCCTTGAAAAGGGATTTGTTTTCACAGGAACTGTAATTCTTTGTATTTGCAATCATTCATATTTCCTTTTATCATTCCATATTTCCTTTTATATGCATAATTCATAACTTCACGTCAGCTTTTTTGAACAATCTTCTTACCTCAAACTATCTTTGGTATCAAAAGAATGCAAATCCAACACCTGAGACAAGTCGACCCTAAAAGGATAAATGCCATTATAAATGTAAGGACAATTAAAAAAAAAAAATACACTTTAGTAAACCCCATTCCAGGCTCAGATGGTGGTACAACTGCCTGTGCAGACAGAAACAGCTAAGACTAACAGCTACTGATGTCTGTATAATGTCGCGCATGATGTATTTCATTTTTTTTTATAACAACAGGACAGGACAGATTTTGTGAGTGTGTCATTTTATTACCAGCAAAAGTTCTAATCGCAGTCCTTCAAAATGTGTGTCAGAGTGTTCACTATTCGAAGTTTTTCACTATTTGAAAATGTCATTGGTTCGGGTTTTTTTGAACAAACTGACCTGGACCTTTGTGTTTCCAGGATCCTGACGAGGCCATTGATACACCTACAATGTAGAGAGCAAAAGAGGTATGCGAAGATGGCTTCATAAAGTAGTTTCAACAGTATAACATCGTTAGTGACTGGTGAGTACAGAAAAAATCCCAAAAAAAAAGAGACAAAGTGCGAAAAGGCAGCTGAATGTTGTGGTTTTACAAAAAAAACAAAAAACAACAAAAAAAAACAAATACTGTAAAGTAACCCAGCTGTGCTTTCATACCTGACTGTGTCTCGAAGCTGATCAAGCTCGACATCGTTCACCAAATCTGTTTTATTAATAATCGCCAGATCAGCAAGGGCTATCTGCCTGAAAAAAAAAAAAGAGCAGAACAAACAGGTCATTAGCAGTGTTCTGCTCCCTTGTGTGTGTGTGTGTGAGAAAAAGAGAGAAATGCAGCAATGCACAAAAGACCAAAGCCATCGTATAGCATTTCACACTCTTTATTACCGTCTTCAAATACCCTATTCACTAATATATGCAAAAGACTGTGTGTGTGTTTGTCTAGAAGCATAAACACACACTCTTTGTTGTTTTGTGTCCACCCCCTTTGTTGTCTTACAGCGTGTGGGTGGTATACTCAAAAGGCCCCACCATTTTGTGTGCTAGGAAAACACAAACAGAGAACAGAGACAGAGACGATGTCTTCGGACACTTGTGAGCATTCCAGCATGCTCAAATCATCTCCAGCAGCTCTCAGAAACAGCAGCTGAGCAGAGAGACAGCCTCGGACTGCGACACGACTCTTCTACTACCATTATCAGCACCCAGCCATATGGTAGACTCAAGGGAAATACTGTTTAACACCATGCCCTGAAGAGTTTTATTCCACTTATACCACAGTTTGGCAACAACATTCATTTACTAAACAATGACCGGTCGACCACGCTTTTTATCTGTTTATAATTACATTTAATTTTGCTTAACATCCATGAAACAAAACACCATATCAACAATTATAGGATTTAAAATTCATTCATTTATCATCTTAGAGAGCACAGCCTCAATCATGGTAGTCCCTGTGAATTAGATGCTATTGTAGAAATAAAAATGCATTAAAAGGAGCACATTATTATACACCTTGGATTTGCTTTGTAGTCAGAACTATTGTCAGAGCTGTTGTTGAAGAAAATTAATCAACACTTTGTGACCAATCAGAATTAAGAATATAACAGTGTCATTAGCAGCTATTGTTATTTTAATTAACTCATACTGGACTATTACTCAAAAAAGCTCTGCGTTCAGCCATATACAGAAGGTTATCTGCTCCTGATTAATTACTTTATAGACTGATAAAATTTATAGACATGCAATTTGTACTGGATGAAACATCAGATGTCATTAGTAATCACTGATAATACATTGCCAGGATAAGCAATCCATTCCACGTCAAGAGTATGGAAATCATGTGCAATGTACGCCTATATATGCATGCCAATATGTGCCAGTGCTTTCCATATTGTCTAAAAAATCCCAAGGAGACACGCAATGGCAAGCAGTGACACTCAGTGATGTGCAATTGCTGTGAATAGGTTGCACAAAAGTTGCGTCACAAACTTTTGTTGTGTCAAATTTATGAAAATTTCAAAACTTCTGCAATGCTGCACTTGATACGAGGCCCCCAGAACACTCCAGTCACACTTCATGAGCAGTTCCCTCATCGGCACTCGACAATGTGGGTCTCTGTGTGCCACTGATGTCATGCAAGTGTAAGGTAGGCTTTATTCAGTTGGTGTTTTTCTATGAAAATTATATTTTACTGTGTATGCGTAGAAATAAAAAAAGGAAATAAGCCTTGCTTGACCCTTATAAAATGGCTGGAAATTAATACATTAAATTCCAATAAAGTCTGTTTAAAAAATAAAAAATAATAAGTTTTCATTTCACTGAATTAATTTTTTTTTACACTTTTTTTTTTTTTAAATCACAGAAGTGTTATTTTACCTTACAGCTTCATTTATCAAGCCTCCTGGTTTCTCTTCAATCAGATGCTATAAAACAAAAAAATTGCAAAAAGAAATCAGGACAAATAAAGTATACAAGCCTCATGATGGATCTGATTAATTGGGTAGGAATCTGGTGAAGACAATGGCATAGCATTTACACAGTTGTTATGCTCATTAAACCATTCAGTGAGTACTTGTGTAATGTGGATGTGGTTATTATCATCCTGGAAGAGACCACTCCTATCAGGAGAGACATGTTTCATCATAATGGATAAAGGTGATCAGTCAGAAGAAATCTGTTTAAATTTGCAGGGACTCTTCCCTCAGACCAGCAATTAATAAATGCATCCACAGTGCAACATTTGTCACAATCTGTCTCAATACAATAAAAACTATGCGTTTTATCTGTAGCCAAGAAAAAAAAAGACCAGCGTTGTCCAGCTCTAATGTGTTTTTATTTATAGCACAGCGGGATATGGATTTTAAAAAGGCTCTTAACAAATCTGCTATTCATCACAAAAAGTGATGACAGCTTTGAAATGAAAAGGAAATGATGTAAAGTGAATGCAAAGTTTCAATCATGAAACTATGATAACTTCCATATAGTTTGGTTATTGGAAAGATAATCTGTTTTTTCTTATCATTTTGGCTGGCTGGATGTGGTGTGAGACTTTCACTGGCCATGTTAAATCTGTAATAACAATGACCCCAGAGACCAGGCCTCGGTCATCTATGAAAGCCATCACACCTGTCCACACTAACCCCAGACCCTGGCAATCATTTCCACTGACAGCAAAGAAATAAAAGCTGAACGTGTCCAGGCCAGTAAGGCGCCTGTCAGGAGAGCAGGGGTAAAATCAACCCTCATTAAAGCTCCATTTCACCACACACACACACACTCACAACCACATCTGATGAACACATCAGGTCTTGGCGTGGGACTGGGCACAAACATGACAGGCTCATTAGAATGATCTGCTCAGATTCCCACAATTCCTTTCATTTCTATCATCCCCTCCCACTCCCGAGCTCCCCAGAGGGGACGGATGGGCCAAGGTGCTAGCAGGGGCGTAAACGGGGACAACCTGCTGGCTCTGACACCCTTCAAATGGTGCCCTATTATCCAGGTGTCACTATCACTGTCCTTCTCCAGTGCTTGGAGGAAGCGATGTGTGGGGAAGGGCGCAAAAGAATGGACACTTTGCAAGTCCAAAACAAAGAGAGGTGATACGGCGAAAGTACTGCCTCTGAGCTTTGCTCAAACAAGCTTGTAGAACTGCTTTATAGAACAGAGAATATCTTTATTGCCACTGCAGAAGTACAATGAAACTGGGTTTGCAACTTCCTTACTCGATGTCATATAAGTAATAATAAAGAATACAATAAAAACAGAGAGTATATATGTATATATATATATAATTCATCTATACATTTTATATTAATATCCTACTGCTTCACTCACCTGCATTCCATATTTCGCATCAATAACTGTAATGATGCCTGAAATGAGAATTTACAATATCTGTCAAATAACAACCAAGAACGTGCACTTTTATATATTCCCTAGCACTAGACAGTGTTAAATTGGTCATTTGTAGATTTGTACATCTTTCATATAT
>JAOVYU010000037.1:9891176-9904115 GCA_025674565.1 Synodontis membranacea | reverse complement strand
ACACACACACACACACACACACACACAAACTATTATTTTTCCATGTGAAAATTTTTTAAAACATGCACTGACCATGAAATTATGTAAAGTGTTATAAATCTAGCATTATAATTATAAGGGGTAGGAATACTTTTAACTGTCTTCTTTTTTTTTAAATGTACTAAATTGATGAAATGCTTTGGCCACCTTGTTTTGATTTTTGACAATGCATACATCAACTAAAAGAAAAACTAAACCTTATTATATTTAATCCGAGATGATGAAATAGTTTTGCGGAGGCTGAATACATTTTGAAGCCTCGAACATAGTAAAACTGTTATTATACTAAAGCAAGGGCACTGCATATGACTGATTCATAGAAAAGATGAACTCTTCTGCTCTTCACAATTATCAATGTAGGCTTCTACACTGAAGAGTGTTACGTTAAGCTTACACTATACTATCTGAAAATGGCCAGTATGCCAGTATATGAACAACCAGAAAATTTCCAATATGCCAAAGACACCCTGGATGACGCACTATTCCAGAGCTCTCTTTGTGGTGTGGCACAGGTGACAATGCATTTCACAAAATACAATTATTCCATTTTGAACTACTGCCCTCAATAAGTCTGTATAATTATAGTGTCAGGACACTGAAGAGAGACATCAATACTAAGACTGTGACTCTGCTGCCCCCTTCAGGACAATGCTTTAACAGCAATTCAGAAAACAGCTTCATAGGTACAGTACAAGCAAGACAATTGTTGAATAATGCAAACTGACAGCACCTCAACATGAAAAAACCTCTAAAACTAAAAAAATAAAATGCAAAGAAAACATTTGTTGTTGTTTTTTTATCCTAGTTAATTAATGAGTGTGGAAAACCTGCTGTGTCAGAATGAGCAAAATAATAATAATCTGCAGTACACAGACAGAAGCAATAACCTGCATGATGCTTTAAAGCTATTCATCCTGACAATACTCATACTTTAAATGCTTTCAGAATTATATCAAGCACTTTCTAAATTTCCAGCAAAGTCGTCACAATTGAAATCTTGTTCTCCATGCTCTCATTTCTTGATTTATTTTGTTACTTAAACATGAATTTATTACATTGTAGCACCTGTCTTGCACTACATAATGAAAGTGCAGGAACAGTGTCATCTAAAGAGCTGCTTTACATTTAGTTTTTGTCCCTTTACAGCATCTCAATTTTTAAATCTAAATCCTTGTGTGTGTGTGTGTGTGTGTGTGTGTGTGTGTGTGTGTGTTTACTTGCCTTCACCAAACTCATTAAGTATGACTGCTATTCTTTTGTTATGCTGCTCGGTCAGTATGTAATTCAAGAGTGTCGTCTTCCCAGCACCTGGAAAAGTCATGTTGTGGGGAAAAAAAACCACACGAATATGTTACAATTTTAGGAATCAACACTCTATATTAAAGTACTACAGCATCTTCCTTAGAAGGTGAATTATCAGGTAAAGCATTGGCTCTGTTCCCCTCATGCATTTATTACACATTTATAACTTTATAATAGATGTAGCAGATGTAGGAAATAACTCTATTTATTGTGAATCGTGACCCAGCCCTGATATGAAAATAAACAGAACCACATGCCACTTGTTCGCAAACAGAAGCATGACATTATGCACCATGTGAACCTCTAATCTTGCATTCTCAAGAACTTCATGCTTTTCTGTGGATCTTTTTGAGATTCAAATTGTTAGATTTCAAACTTAATATACACCACATGGCCAGAAGTTTGTGGACACTTGACCATCACACCCATATAGGGTTCTTCCCAAAACTGTTGCCACAAAGTTGGAAGCGCCAAATTTATTGAAGAAAAAAAATGTAAATCAAAAATTTCATGATGATACATTAATTAGAGAAAAGTTTGTGAACACCTGACCATCATTCTTATTTTTGTTTTCTCTCCAACTGTTGAAAGCAAACAATTGTACAGAACGTCTTTGTATGCTGTAGCATAAAGATTTCCCTTTACTGGAACAAAGGGGTCCAAACATATTCCAGCATGGCAATGCCGTCATGCACAAAGCAAGGTGCATGAAGATATATGTATATATTTTTTGGCAGTCAGAGTGGAAGATCTGGAGTGACCTGCCCAGAGCCCTGACCTCAACCCCACTGAACACCTTTAGGATGAACTTCACCCCAGGCCTTCTCACGCACCATCAGTGCCTAACCTCACTAAAGCTTTTGAGGCTCAATGAACACAAATCCCTACATCATAATCTATTTGAAAGCCTTCGAAGAGAGAACTTGAGGTTATTATAACAGCAAACGCAGACTAAATCTGAAATGAAATTGTCAACATGCACATATGAGTGTGATGGTTAGATTTCCACAAACATTTGGCCATATACAGTGCTGGTTTATTAAGCCAGGATAAAAATTAATGTCTTAAATGCAAAGTTTGATTTGTTAAAGCTTAATCTTTGTTAGTTCATCCCAGTCCCTGAGTTCAGTAAAACAGAAAGTGAAACACACCCAGGTAACCAGTGATGATGGTTACAGGGATCTGAGCTGCAGGAGTCGTGCTCTTCTCCTCAATAGGAACCAGCTCTGGACAGTCATCCTCATCATCCATCTGACCCTTCTCAATCTGGATAAAGGGATTAGAAGAAATTAGGAGGATAGTGTTTTCATGCTGAGCCAGCATTGGAGCCAACATTAGTAATAACAGTCAGCACTCCTCCCTGTACACAGAGAAATTAACAGGGCAGCTAACTAGCTTGTAACTTACACCAATTAAAATTAACGGCACAAAACGAAGATGCAACTTACATTTTTTTGTAGTTTCTAATTTACTCGTCTCTTAAATCAGTTGTTTTAAATAGACATAAACTCGTGCGTTCTGTGAAGGCGGTGTTTCACGAATTACGGTCCTACTGTTTCAACTGCTCCTTAGAATAGTTCCTAGGTTATAGTCACTTCACAAAATTGCGGCATATTGTGTTTTACATTTTGAAAAGTACATTTTGTACATTTGAAATATAAATTCCAGGGGTTCTCTTCAAAGAAAGGCACGAGCTCAGTTAACGTTTATAGTTATGCGGAAGGTTGTATTTACGTGTCGTTCGCGGAAGAGTCGGCTCATTGAGCTGGTTCTTTTTGGGAAACTTTGAGAGTCGACTCAAAGTCGACCTTGTGAATTGTGAAGAGTGTCTTTAACTCTCATTTTTATGAGTCAATAAATAGGCTAACATTAATTAATGCAAGAATGTATTTTTTTGTCAAAGCAGTTATCTTTCTTATTTAAATGATTAAATAGATTTGTATACAATATATCGCAAAGTAATGTTACTGTTTTCATTTGACAGTAGATGAAGATTTCACGAAGCAATTTCAGCCCGCAGTTAGGTAAAATAAAAATAAATAAATAAATAAATGATGATGATGATGATGATGATGGGCCATTAGAAATTTTGTTTCATTTAGGAAAAAATGGTAATGAGCTGTTTACGAAAAGACGAAAGACTCGGCTCTTATTAATGAGCCGAGTCAAATGATCCGACTCACCGAATAGCTATAAAACACACTAGGTATTTGTGTATTACCGAGAAAACACAGAATGTTTCCCTAATATTAACATTTGGTTGTTTAGTTATCTATTCAATTTTGATTGGAAAATATTTCATAACATAAATGATTTTGAAAATATAGAAGGGAGTGATGTTACAGGAAATAAATTACAGCAGAAGAGTTACTGGTGTCCCTGAAGCTTTCCCAATAATAGCACATCATGATGTTTTATTGACTTATACCAAATTGACTTATTGATGAAGTTTTATTTCTCTTATACCAAAACGAAAGATTTGCACACATCCTCTAAATTTAATGTTGTGTAACATCCAAAGAACAAGTTAGTTCCTGTTACCACTTCCACTATAAAACCCTCATTCCATGCTTTCCCATATTGGACTGAAGAATCTTCTCAGAGAAAAGTGTAAGGATTTCGATTCAGGGTCAAATCTCCGGACTAAGCATCTCTCTCTCTCTCTCTCTCTCTCTCTCTCTCTCTCATTCGTGTGACAAAACAGACACAGGGTCTCATTTAGAACTCTAAAATAGTTCTGATTTTATTGTCAGAGTCTAAATGCATTTACAGAAAAGAGATCATGAGTCAGGGTATATCATTCAATGTTGCAGATAACATGTACATTAGTAAACTGTTTAAAACAATGGAATTAACACAATAACGGTAGTAGAAAACTCTTGTCAACCAGGATAAGAGTGACATGTTCTAAAGATACGTTATCCTAAACAGAACAAAGTCAAGCATCATAACACGTCTACATATGTTTTACAGGTCAGAGTGTTCTGAGTCATATGGAGACGAGGTCTCCTACATTTTACAGAAATAAGAAAATTATTTAACAAAGGACAAGATATAACCTTACAAAAACTTCAGCATATCAGTAATAACACCTTTAAAAAAATAAAATAAAATACATGTTCCTGTGTAAGTTAGAGTGTATTAGAACAAGTGCATTAGTATAAACTTGTGATTTGTCTTGCAGCTGGAAATATCTTCAGAGCTGCTGATATTTGAAAAACAATCAACACCTTCAGACCAATCAGAATCAAGAATTCAACATCACTGTGATGTTAAACATGAAAAGAAAAAAAATATTAAGAGTGTACTTGGACTTTAATTTTTTTATGAAACACAAATACAGAATGTTTATATAAAAAGACGTAAGTAATTTGGAGAAACATTACCAGAAAAGGCATTTAGTCAGACTTTTAAAATCAGACTAATTTACCAACATATCAGATGTAATAACATGCTTAATTATGTAGAATTTAGAACAAACTAATGTGTATTTATACCTTTGTTTTGCTGTCTAAGGTCCATGATGTGAAATGTAGGCTAAAATAGATAGAAGTGAAATTAGATTTTGTAATTTATTTTCCTGCTGATGGACATAGTTTATTATTGCAATATGATTCATAGAGTATCTTAAAATATTCTGACCTTAAATTTACTGGTTGCTACGACCATTTAAATTATCAAATAGAGAAGAACATTTAGCATTTTACAGAACTGCTTGTCAGTACTGTAAAAATCAGTGTCTTAACTAATAGTGAGCAACAGTGACAAGGAGAAAAACAGAGTAAACTGTGAAATGAACCAATTTTCTGTAAGGAGAGATCATCCTCCTTTGGTCAACACATGAATATTGACCCAGTAATCAATATTGCACAAGTTCCTCTGTTCACACCACACTGAAGCTGCTGGGTTTTTAGATTTTCAGTCTATAAATTAGAGTTATGATAGTAATATTTCTAATTTGTGTATAGTAACAGGCTCCATAAGAGCAGTAACATAGTGCAGGTGTTTTTAGAAGACCATCATTTGGAATTATTCCCAGGCTAAACATACACAAGACTTCAATGCTATATGTAAACGTGTTACATGAACAATTGCTAACGTTTATTTTAACGTGTAATACATCATAAGGTGCAACAGGATTCCACAAGAAATGTAGAATGATCTACAAAAAGATGACATACAAAACACTGGTGCTATTAACTTTTACAAAAAATGTATGTACATTCAAGTTTTAACAAGCAGTGTAAAATGTTATTTATTTACTTATTAAATCCAAAACCAAAGAAAACTAAACTAAAGTTAACTAAAGTTTGTTTTTTTATGCTATCACAATAGCATAAAAAAATGAGTTAAAAGTTAAGAAAATCCACCTGATCTACCTATCTGCAAACACTAATAATAATGCCCGCGCTACCACGTCACAGAGGTGCACGAGCGCTGGCACCACCTGCGCTGCATTAGTGCTCATCACAGAGACACTATTTAAAGACTCGCTCGCACACCCTTCAGTGCGAAGCTTTAATGTCACTTGGTGACTGTTGTGTGACAGCGTCTTTATGTCGAATGTTTTGTTTAAAGTCTTTATTTATTAGTGTTTAATCTCTCATGTCTAATGTTTAATGTCAAGCGCACTACGTTATTTGTTACTGCCGAGACATAGTCTGATTAATTGGACTTTGACTTCGGCCAGCTTGAGTTTGAGTTTGCATTTCATTTTGGTTGTGTGCGCTTTCTTATATACATAAAACCATTTTAAGTTTTCAGGATCCAGGATCCCTGCATTTGCATCCACCACTATACACGCCTGCCTTCACCTTCATAGATATGTGACACACATTTGCAAAGACTAATAATATTAGAAAAGAATACCCCCAAAAAAAGAAAACAAAGAATTGTATTTAAAAATTACTGTTGTAAAAAAGTTGTTTTTTTAAGCAATCACAGTGGTCAATATTTAAGATCTGACAAAAGTTAGATGCTTTTTAGAAGCTCTCTTGTAGCATGAGTTGAAAGTTATGAACTTCCACTTGATCTACCTATTAGTAAAGCCTAATAATATCAGAAAAGAAGTCCAAACAAAAAAAGAAAAACCACTTTTAACAGTGAAGGAAAATCATGTTTACAAAATGAATTACAAATAAAAATGTCAAAGTTGTGATTTCATAAATAAAAAGAAGTAAAACCCTAAAGTAGAACTGAATCGTAAATTAGTTCAGGTGTAACCAGTTTCCATCAAAAGACACATAATTAGATGAATGGAATGAAGCTGAATTAAAGTATTACATGATCTTCATGCTCCTGGTCCAGAGAGTGAATCTTTGCATGTAATGAAAAATCCTTAATTGTGAATGTCAAATTGAGCACCATTTAAATTCATTATTAAACATTTAAAGAATAGATCAGAATCCTTATCTGCCTAGAGGAGAATCAATCTACATTCACAATGACATGCTGAAGTAACTTAAATCTTATTTTTTGCCCTAATGTGAGACAGATCTGATCTTTTTAGGGCTGTGTGGAAATACAAAGCCAATATTTTCAAATCAGATTTGAGTCTCTTTCATATGTTGTCCTAAATCTGATTTGTATCCAATTTGTGTCCATGTGACATGAATAAGAGCGCTCAGATCCATTGGAATGAGGGGAAATTGTAATGCTACAGCAAACAACAACATCCTAAACAATTGTGTGCTTCCAACTTTGTGGCAATAATTTGGAGAAAAAGAACACATATTGGGGTCATGGTAAGGTGTCTACAAACTTCGTCCATACAGTGTAGATTGGTTCCATACCCAGGGTGAACGCTGTGTCTCGAACGAAGGCAGCTGGGACTGCGTCAAGCTTCCCTGCGACCCTGAAGGATAAGCGGTACAGGTAATGGATGTATGTACCAGTTTTCATTATCCATTTAGGATGAAACAATAGGTGTGGTTCCTTCATAGGATGATGGTGTACATATCGAATTTTGAGGATTTGTTTCCTCTACAGGTCTCTGCAAGCACAAAAAGAAAGAGCATTAAGAGATCTACAAAGATAGCTTGATTCATCTGACTGAACAATGTAACCAGAATGAATCCAGTAATTGTAAGTGGAGTGTAAATATGTATGCTACATAAGAGTAGTCAAATTATAAGAAAATCTCAGATTGGTTTCCGTAATTTCACACTTTATGTTAAAAGTCATCAGCTTTAACTATTCATTCATTACTGAGTTACTGAATAAATTGTGCTAGATCAAGAAACTCACCAAACACTCCCTTGCTGTAATCTTCAAAAAAAAAAAAATAAATAAAAGTTAACTTTACACTACTGTGTTGACTGTCATGTATATTATGATGAATTTAAAAATGCAATGAAAAAATTAAAGAGTTTAATAAAGCATGAATCATGTTAGAAATCACTAAGATCATACTTATTCTTTAAGTCAGTTTTCTATAACATACAATTTTACAGATATTAACTGCATCAAAAGAAAGACATTGCACTCTTATTAATAAGAGAAAACAAATGATAAATGTAATAAAACTATTATGATTGTAATTTTTAAGCATTAAAAACCAGCACTTACATTTAATCTTGCTCTACCTACAAAACATAACCAGAAGAGTGTCAAATAATGACATTAAACCAAAACTTACAATATAGCTAAGAACATTATACTATACTGATGTGTTAGGTATTTGACCACATGCCATTATTTCCACTTAACATAATTAACTGATGCATTGTTTGAAATAGACATAAAATCTGAACACAACTCACTTTTGATTTTTTGTCTGATCTTCAAATACAGAACTATAGTTGACAGTAAAAGAAATGTAAATATGAGAGCTACAGTCACTATGAGACCATACATTTTCCTAGGTTTGCATACAACATCTCTAGTAGAAGTGCCTGCTTGGTCCAAAATCTCATTATTGACTGAACAACTGGAAGAAAGAAAGAAAAATAACTTTTACATCAAGAAAAACACTTTGTCTGAAAGAGTGCATGCAACAATGAAAGAATTCAACATGCAAACTAAACTATTATAGATTATATGACAAATAAATGACTTACTCAGTCCATTTAGAGCAGGTCACACCTTCAGGGGAATAAGATCCTGGTGGACAGGGCTCACAAACTGTATCTGAGGTCTTAGTGCCTGTAAATAAATAGTGAAAGATCAAAACCACTTTATACTCAAACACACTGCAAATTCACTACAGTGAAGCACATTAGATTGTTAGAACAGGACCACTCATCTGTGTTTTTAAGGATGTAGTGTTTCTAAATCCTGTCCCTGAAATCTCTCTGTGCTGCACATCTTTAACCTTATGTCTTCTTAAAGAGGTCATGTGTTTTATAGACAAAAACTGAAACATGGATTGAAGCAGTACTTCAGGAGAAGAAGGAATTACAGAATTTACAGAATTTGAGTGCTGATGAAGCTACTACTTTGTACTGATTCACTCAAAGATCTGTGACATAGTTTAGAAGCTTTAAAATGCAATGTCAGAGACATTTTTCAATGTTCCATCATTTAACCAAAATATGCCATTTTTACTAGAGATATATGTGTCTTGCTCTAAAGCACTGAATCAGAGTAGCACCTTTTCAATAGTGACAGTGATCAGAGGAAGGACTGAGGCTTTAGTACCCACCTGGAGTTGTTATTTGTTCTCCTGGTTTACAGGCATTGTGCTTCACTGCATGAGAGCATTCTGTATCTGAGTAATCCGAACAGTGATATCCATCCGAGACTTCACAGACTGTATTCTTCATTATGTTACAGTTTTCCAAAATATAAAGGCCTTGAAACAGATTACAAAATATATATAGAGGCCTTCATCAGATTAAAAAATCCTCAGATTAAGAAACTAGAATTAATCAAACTAGAATTACATTTTTACGACATACAAACAGGCAGAATGATATTTACCTGTGTCACAGATTTTGCATGGAAAACAGTTGTGAAGCCCATTAGGTTCACTCATGAATGTGCCTTTGGAGCAAGGTTTGCATGATGTGCTCTGATCATCAAAGCAGTCTTTGGAAACCATCGACCCTGCAGGACACAGAGATAATATGAACTGAAATTATATTAACTCATGAGAAATGAGAGGACAGATATGTGAAAGAGTTCACCATTAAACCCTTCAGGAAATCATCTTCATAAGATCTTCTTTGAATAATTGAAGGAAAGATTTTACATTTCAGATGAAACTGAATATTAGACAGAATGGCATTTTCAGTACAGACATTCAAATAAAAAAATGCCAGACAAATAATGTCAATTATTTTATTTATTTGTTTATTTTTTCTGAGAGTGGTAGCACAGTGGCACAGCTTTTCTACCCCACAGCTTTGTCTAGGATCTCTTGTTTCCTCCCACTGTCCAAAACCATGTTGTTAGTAGGACTAGTGACTCAAAATTTCCTCTACAAGTCAAGGTGATGACCTGCGATGGACTGACATCCCATCCAGGGTGTATCCCAGCATTACACCTAGCACACCACCAATCTGGTAGTTACTGAAGATGAATGAATGAATTTAACTGCCCACTAACTTTATACCTGTTATTTAGCTTTACTTTCTATTACTTAATGACTTGATTCAAATACCAAACTATCAACGTCATACCTATATTACACATCGGACAACATTCTCCAGCTGCTGATAGATATTCACTTGGCCCACATTTAGCTTCATATGTGAGGACAGCAGAAACACCTGTTAGGGAACAAATATATTTTTTTAAAGGTACGTACATACCTTTCAAGGAAGTAAAAGTTGGAATGATGGGTTAAGAACAGGCACAAAGATTAGAGCTACAACCATACATATGGAGGCCTCTCCATTTAAAAAGTATTTACTTTTCACATTACTTACTTACACTTACATACAGTGCCTTGAAAAAGTATACATACCCCTTGAACTTTCCCACATTTTATGTGATAGACCAAAACAAAGTAGTGCACAAGTGTGAGGTTTATTTTTAATTCCAGCAATTATGCACTACTTTGTTTTGGTCTGTCATGTAAAATCTCAATAAAATGTTTGTGGTTGTAACATGACAAAATGTGGAAAAGGTCAAAAGTACTTTTTTCAAGGCACTGTACATAGATTTTGAGAACATTTAAAAAAAATTAACAAACAACAATAAGATCTGTGTAGCTGTAGACAAATGCAATTCACCAATATGTCTTACAAAAATAGCTGCAAGTAAGCCAACATGAAACACTAGTTAGATGTTGTGGCAAAGTTTTTTTTACACCATCATAGTTTGACAAAGGCAATTAAAGGCCATGATAACTAACTTATCAGTGCTCACACTGGTAATGATAACTTTACCATAACTTATGCATTCACAAGTATGCAGGATTAATTTATACCCAATTAGCACTGCTAATGGTAATCATGGTGTGTACAGTTTTGTCGCTAATTATTTCTACTACCAGAAAATGCCTTCAGTTTCATTATTTCATCATTCTGTTAAAACACAGAGTTAGATCAGGGATGCAGAACTGGGTGATCACAGTGAGGACTGACCCATTTTTCTTCTCGTTGCTCCATTTTCTTCATTCATGCAGTTTAATCTCTCAGTCAGTGTCGGGATTGACAGAATATTATCTATAACCTGTACTCATAATATTGCACTTAATACTATAATACTATACTTTTTGAAATACTTTAGTTTTACTTTACACTGTAGATGCCATGATAGTTAAAATAAAGATGTCTAAAGTAGCATGTACATTGTCAATATCTAACATATAATGTGAGAATTAAATGGAAGATGTACATGGTCAAAATCTAACACAACGTGCACTAACCACACTAAAATAGAGCCTGCACACCTGAATCAACGAAAAGTGTAAGTGTAAAAGCCAGGAAAGCACCTATAAGTTAGACTAATATAATAATAACAGATAGATTGAACAAGGGGTCAGAAAGGTTTAAAAAAAAAAATGAATAACTAGGTCTGATGGAGCCTTATTTTTAATAAGCAAGACCACAAAAATAAGGAAGCTCTTTTATGCTGGAAACAGGCTTGATCAGCAAATAATAGTGGCGAAAATAAATTAGAGAACTGCCAAGTCAGAAACACGAGAACATCGCATTATTGTCACCTGATATCGTGTTGATAGAAGAATATAAAAAATCTTGTAAAGAAATCTGTTTTTAGGCATTACTCTGAATTTTGGATTTTAAGACATTGCCCTGCATTGCTTTGCTTTTGAGCTGATTAAATACTTAAAATTATTTTCTTTGCGTCCGTCTGAGTTTTTCTTTAACTACTTTTAACTAAGTGGAACTAAGTTTAACTAACTGGAGTATTTGCCAGAACAATTAACTGTTTTTTTGGGAGATGATCCAACTCTCATTTTTATGAGTGAATGAATAACATTTTGTTCAAGGCAATATCTCGCTCATTTTTTAAACAGAGTAACATTACTTTGCAATACATTTTCTATTTAGCATTTGGCATTATATTTTATGTGTTGTCCTGAAGGAATGTTGTTTTTTTTATGCTCAATGCATCCAGATTTTTTTTTTACAGGTAATCATTTAAAGCATTTTTTTTTACGTTGGAATGATGGTTTAAGTCCAGACACTTCTTACCGAGTATGACCAAATGAAGGATCAGAAACGTGGTTTTCATTATTCTGTTAAAACACAGAGTTAGATCAGAGAAGCAGAACTGGGTGATCACAGTGTCCACTTCTTCGTTTTTTCTCGTTGCTCCTCAGCACTAGGGTCACACTTTCCTATCAGTTTGTTGCCCTCCTTTTTCTAGACGAGTTGAAAAAAATCCTTATTGTTGGGAGTGACGGAATATTATCCTATACTCATAATACTATACATAATATTATACTCGGTGTTTTTAAGGTGGTTGCCAACCAGATTAATGGTGCATTACCGCTGATCCGACAATTTCAGTTCCTCTATGGTTCCCCTGGCGGCGCGTCGATTTGAAATCACGCAGTTCCGTCTAAATGCGCAAGGGGGCGGGCTTTCACTGAGTATTCTGTAAGTGAAATTAATTACATTGCAAAAAAAAAAAAAAAAAAGTTTTTCTTTCGTTTTCTTTCGTTTTTCGTTCTTTTTTTGCCTTGCCAGTTTGGACACCCCTGGTATAAGGCATTGTACACTGACCTGTTTGGATGGAATTATATGATTTACATTTTATTTCATTAACAATGATGAATCAGATAAAGGTTCTGTTCTATTCTGTTCTATTAAATACTGTATCTATTTAAACATATATATTTAATGCTCTGCTTTTAATTATTAAGTGGAAATATACTATGCCAAATCATGATAATATGAGTAAGACTTTTGCTCAGTTTTGCAAGTATGAGGAGATATGTTGCAGAGCTTCTGTTCCTCTATAGAAAGAGTAATTAATGTAATTGGAATTTATCAGCAATATTAATATGTATCCTGTACAGCCATGCTGCCCTGGGGGTGCCCGATCTCGCCTGTTCTCGGAAGCTAAGCAGGGGTAGGCCTGGTTAGTACTTGGATGGGAGATATCTAGAGAAGGCTGGGTGCTGTACAAAGACCCAGCCACAAGGGGGTGCACACTCTGGTGTATGCCTGCGTGCTGGTCCCA